>PISX010002244.1:52996-74068 GCA_004024625.1 Mellivora capensis | reverse complement strand
GGGCACTAAATCCATATCTCTCAATAGTTACCCTGAATGTTAATGGGCTAAATGCCCCAATCAAAAGACACAGGGTATCAGATGTTTTTGACAATAAATAAATAAAACCAAACTTCAGATGACCTTAAAAGATAAGTAAAAATTAAAAATAAGTAAAATAATGTTTTCAATGTTTGTTTTTAAGATATTTTTGATGACAAGTAAATAAAACCAAACTTCAGATGGCCTTAAAAAATAATTTAAAAAATAAGTAAATATATAAAAAATAAGTAAAAAAAAAAAAATGAAAAGTAAAAAATAAAATACTTGAACTGAAAGGAAATGATAGATGCTGGAGAGGATGCGGAGAAAGGGGAACCCTCCTACACTGTTGGTGGAAATGCAAGCTGGTGCAACTGCTCTGGAAAACAGCATGGAGATTCCTCAAAACGTTGAAAATAGAACTACCCTATGACCCAGCAATTGCACTACTGGGTATTTACCCTAAAGGTACAAACATAGTGATCCAAAGGGGCATGTGCACCTGAATGTTTATAGCAGCAATGTCCACAATAGCCAAACTATGGAACGAACCTAGATGTCCATCAACAGATGAATGGATAAAGAAGAAGTGGTATATATACACAATGGAATACTATGCAGCCATCAAAAGAAATGAAATCTTGCCATTTGCAACGACGTGGATGGAACTAGAGGGTATCTTGCTTAGTGAAAATAGTCAATCAGAGAAAGACAACTATCATATGATCTCCCTGATATGAGGAAGTGGAGATGCAACATGGGGGGTTGGGGGGTAGGAAAAGAAAAAAAGAAACAAGATGGGATCGGGAGGGAGACAAACCATAAGTGACTCTTAATCTCACAAAACAAACTGAGGGTTGCTGGGGCGAGGTGGGTCGGGAGAGGGGGTGGGGTAATGGACATTGGGGAGGGTATGTGCTATGGTGAGTCCTGTGAAGTGTGTAAACCTGGCGATTCACAGACATGTACCCCTGGGGATAAAAATAATAGGCAAGAGACACCATATTGTTTTAATTTGATTTTTTTAGTTAATGATTTAAAGATTTTATTTATTTATTTATTTATTTGACATATAGATAGAGTGAGAGAGGGAACACAAGCAGGGGGAGAGTGACGAGAAGCAGGATTCCCACTGAGCAGGGAGCCTGATCCCAGGAACCTGGGATCATGACCTGAGCCAAAGGCAGATGCCAAATGACTGAGCCACCCAGGCACCCCAATGGAGTAGGGTATTTTTAGTGTGTATAATAATTATATTCCTTAGCACTAAATCTGCCCATTTGGTTACATTTTCAGTGAAGACTGATAATTTAGTTGACTTCTGAAAGTAAAGTATCAGATTTTTCAGGGGAAGCACGTAGGTGGTTAGCTTGGAGTGAGGGAGGTCCACTCTAGGTAGAATAAGTAACACATCCAAGTAACACATCATAGAGGTGTTAAATGATGAGGATTCTGGAAATGGGGATATGCTTAATATAACTCTAAGAAAATGTGTGTAAAATTTTAGGATACAAGAAAGGCTGAAAAAATTGAGGGTAGGCTTTTAAACTATTCTAAGTGTTATAAACTTTGTTTATAGGAATAGAGAACATTGAAAATTATTTAATTGATTTATTTGCATTACCAAATTTTGTGTTAGAATAATAACTGATGGTAGAGAAAAGGATAATTTGGAAGGAGAAAGCCTAGACATGAAGTCAGGCTTTGGAAATGATCTAGGAGAAAGAATCCTAGGTCGAACAAAGCCAGTGGTTGTGGAGAATAAAGGGAATGGGAACCAGGGTGACTTCATAGGCTCAATTAATAGGATGGTGAGTAATTAGACTTTAGTGCTAAGTGAATGTGTAGCACTGAAGTCTTTACTTGGTCAAACAAAATGGAAATTTTTCCCTAATGATTTAGAGACTACGAGCAAGGGAGGAGAAACACATATCTCTTATTTATTTATTTATTTATTTATTTACTAATTTGCTAATTTAAAATAATCCTTTATTTGGAGGATTTTTGCCCCATTTTTCAGGTTTCTCCTACTCATTCTTTCTTGCAATCTGTGGTGTCCCTGACAATATTTTCAGACAATACTCTGAAATTTTCTTTCTTTACCCAAAATAGATTTTTTTTCCAGTGTTGCAAACACATCTCTTATACTTTATATCTTCCTTTTGCCCCTCTACATCATCGTCTTCATCTTTCTCTATCTAGTTATGGGCTTTAGAAGTATATATCAATCGATATGATATGATCAGTAGCACCTTCATAAAGGGGCTTCATCACGGGGCTTCCTTGTGCTTTGTCTTACTTTTCCCAGAGGTAGGATGTGCCACTAGAGACCAACAGTGAAAGGGAGAAAGAGCAGTGCAGATCGGGGTTGAGGGTTGGTTCAATATTCCAGGCTCTCTCCCTCACTAAAGATAGCTACTAGGAGACCCCAGACACTCCACCATTCTCTCTTGCCCTCTCGATCTCTCTGTCTCTGTTTCTTCCTCTCCCCCCTTTTCCCAGCTCCCCTCTCTCCAGGTTGGTTCTGAAATTCTGGGAACTCCTTTTATCCTTTGCATCTTCAGACTTAGAGGTGGGAATGGAGATTCCATTACCCATTTCCAGCTCAGGGTCCCATACTCTTCGATTTCCCTATGTTCTGCCCACATCTATGTAAATAGTGTCTTGATTAAACTGTTGTCAAATTGCTCAAATTGAGTGTAACATCTGTTTCCTGCTGGGATGTTAACTGATACAGAAATTGGTACTGGAAATAGCTCTAGGAAATAGAACTTCAACATGGGAATCTGGGATTGGGTTACTCTCCTTGCCATCAGGAAAAGGGACGGGAGTCCCAGCTAAGTGCATCTGGGGAATCATGATTATTCAAATTAAAGAAGAATACAATGAAGGGCAAGTGGAGGACAAGTTGAAAGATCCATTCAACCCAGCAATTAGTCTCCACAGTGATAATATAAATTTTAAAAGTATGGCATTAGGTAGCTTTTTTCCTGATAGCTCTAGAGCACAGGTTCTCAGTCAGTGGCAATTATGCCCCCCAGGGAACCTCCAGCAATGTTTAGAGACCATTTTGCTTGTCACAACTTGGAGGTAAGGGTTAATATTTGTTTCTAAAGGGTAGAAGCCAGGGAAGACACTAAATATCCCACTGTGCAGAGGACAGCCCTACAGCAAGAACTATCTGGCCCCAGATGTTAACAGTGATGGGGCTGAGAAACCTTGCCCTAGAGAGAAATGGAAAGCAGTGAATATAGAATTGAGAATACAAGTAGAAATTGGACAGTCTTAGAAATAGTTAATAAGATATCCTCATCTCCTGGACTTTTAGGGCAGGTAGAGCTGAAGACCAAGACTTAGAGAGGGGTGCTTGGCTGGCTTAGTCTGTTAAGCCTCAAATTCTGGATTTCATCTCTGGTCATGATATCAGGGTGGTGAGATCAAGCCCTATGTCAGGCTCTGTGCCTGGGCATGAAGTCTGATTCATATTCTCACCTGTCTTTCTGCCCCTCCCCCTGCTTGCTCATGCATGCTCTCTCTCTCAAATAAGTAAATCTTTTAAAAAAAATGCTGTGGAGAAATATTCATACTACCAAGTCTCATACAGATCAAGTCTCATACAGATCAAGATAAACGTCCTATTGAAAAGACCTGGGGCCATGAGACACAGAACGGGAACATTTGTGCTAAAAGAGACAGGCAGGAAACATGGAACTTCAAATCTTTCTGAAACTCTTACAAATGACGAGAGCCACTTGACTTCCCTATAAGAAGGAACCAGCATCCCCTTGTTTAAAAGCTTATGAATACCTAATCCAAGGGCCCCCAGCTGATGCTTGTCTCAGCATAACACATTCGCTATCCAACGCTACAGGCTCCTAATTAGACTCCAGAAAAGGACAAAGAAGTACCAGATCTGCTCTCCAAGCAAATCTATATCATAATATATATTATTAAGCCCATGTGTACTGGCAGGACCCTGGGGAGCATGTGAAAGGGTAGATTCTAAGTGTGTCAGACCGAGAAGGATTAAACATCAAATCTGAGCTGGCCATATTCAATAAAATGTCTGTACTCACTGCAGGATTTGAGTTTAATGGGTTGCCTCAAGGACTTGGGGGTGGTGTAAATCTTGTCCTGGGTTGGCTAACTGAAACAGGACTTAACAGTGGTTTACAGTCTGTGCAATACAAATGCTAAAACCTCTCTGGCATTTTCTAGTACGGATTTTCTTGTTCTTTCAGAGTCCCCTGAGGAGACTTGGCAAAAATACAAAAACCCAGTCTAGTATGACTCCACTACTCTGGACCACTGGTTCTCAAACCACGGTCACATCAGAAGCACCTGGGGAGTTTTCAAAATTCACAAAGTCTAGGTCACACCCCAGACCAAGTAAATCAAAATCTCTGGGGGTGGGATTCAGGCATCAGTGTTATTTAAAGCTTTCCAGGTGATTCTAATATGCAGGCAAGCTTGGCAGTCAGCCGATAAAGGCATCTGAAGGTCCAGAGGAGAAGGCTGGGACCTTTTGAGAAAGGATCCTACAATGTGGCTCCAGGAGGATATCATGGGTCTTCCTCACCCTTTTCAGAAGAATCTATTGACTTGAATCAGTGTAATCATGCAGTAAGAATGAAGGTATTCCAAGGTATTTGGACACTGGCTCTGGTCTGATGGCCCACTGGCCAGTATGGCCAGGTCACAGATGGAGGACTGACCTGAATTTTTCCCACCGTGGGGCTAGTGGGACTGTGGATTCATCCTGTGATATTTTTCTGGTCCCAGAATATATAGTAAGGATAAATGTAATTAATCACTGGAAATTTCCTTATTTCCTGACCAAAAAAACACTATTCTAGTAGAAAAGGCCAGAGGGAACCCTCTGGAAATGCTCCTTTTCCCACAAACTTCCCTGAGAGTGAACCAAAATCAGATACCACTTCTCTAGGGAATTTAAGAGACAAACGCCTCCACTGAATACTTGAAAGATGCTTAGGTCACAGATTATATACCCATTCACCTTGCCTGTTTGGTTGGTACAGAAGTGAGAGGGTCCATGAATGTCCCCTCATTAAAAGTGGGTACTGAGCCCCCAGGACAACCTTACTCTCCATGGTGACCAGCCTGCTCCCTGGTAGCAAGTTGTTATCTTGGACCCCTTTCACCATGGAGGGAAGAGTGACTTGTCTTCACAGGAACAGGCACAGATTCTTGGTAGAAATTAGTTTTCTCTGCCCCTACTTCTGCCAATGCCACTATTTATGGACTTATAGAATGCCCTATCACCATGTAATTCTGCACATATTGCTTCTGTACAAGAAATTCGTTTTATGGAGAAGGATATATGGCAATGTGATTCTGTTCTTATCACCTGCTCTTTTTCCCAGAAGCTGAAACTCAGTCATTATACCAGTTAGGAGACAGAATTCGGATAGACTAAGTCCTGTCTTAAAGGATACAGTACATCCTTAGCAGTGACTAGTAATCGGTTCCTTCTTACCTAGAGTTGGGTCCAGGAACCAAGGCACGGAGGTAGAAGTGGCCCTAGTTATTCTCTAGTTATTAATAAAACCCTTGATGAATGCTTGCTTTTAGTCCCCACAATCTTAGCCTCACTGAATTTGGAGGTCTTATGCCCAGGGAAAGGATGCTTTTAATAGGGGACATGGTGATGATTCCACGAATTAGAAGCTGAAACTCAGCGTTGGCTATCTGGATTCCCTATATCACCAAACCAACAGACAGAGAAGGGGGTAGCTCCGTGATCATACGCATGTGACCCCACTGGGTTTGCTACTACACCATGCAAGCAAGGAGGTTCTGAATTCAAGTGAGGAGATTCCTTATTCCTTATCGCCAGGGAACTGTTGCTATCCAATAAAGGTAACTCCTCTAAAATCTCACTGCCCATCGCGTGAAAATCTGGGTCATTCTACTGGGCAAAGAACCCTCTCTATGGAGATGTTAACCGAATAAAAAGAATATAGAATAGGTAGGGCACAAAGACAACAATGGATACCAACATAAGCTTGTGATGAGTTCCATAATAAGGGACGATAGCAATTCTTTTTTAAATTAACTGTTTATCCCTTTCCTGTTCATTCTCTGTTCCCCTTTATACAGACCCCTTGCTGCAGTTAATGTTTCAGACTTCAGGTAGGAATATGCCTGTCTAGATATCTCCCCATGATACTATATTAGCAGTTGGGATTTTTTGTGTTACCTATGTTGAGGACATGGATTTCTTACCCAGATGATGTACAGGTGGATGTTAAGAGACCAAAGGAATGAATGATATGAATATCTTCTATTTGCCCCTTGAGACCCACTGTTTATCCTTTCCCTCCTTGCTCTTTGTCCTAGGAGGGTGAATATTAACAATTGAAACTTTGGCTTCCATTTGAGTTCAGACAACATTAACATGAAATCAGAAGGAGGGCAGAGAGTGAGCTGGGCATTTATTCCACTGGTTTCCTCCCATGGGCTTGCATGGCCTGGCAATCTACTTCCCCCAAGGGGATGGGTCCTTCCACAGAATCCTCCACTATTCTGATTCTGGTTAATTGCTTCCTGCATTTCCCGAATCATGCCAGGATTTCTCCTGGGCATAGCACCAGCCTCTACCCTGCACATGCATTTGTAAAAAGTCTCTTTATTAAACTTGCCTCAAATTACCCAGTTTGAGGATACCATCTGCCTTTGCCAGGACCCTGACTGATACAGTTCCTCTTGTAATGAAATTTTTCTTTCTATACTTTTACTACCTAAAGAGATTTAGGAATTTTTAATTAAAAGAAAAGTTCCCAAAAAGAAAAAGAAAACTGATTTTGATTTTTTTTTTTTTTTTTTACATTTTGGGATGATGAAATTCTAAATAGCCCTGATTTTGGATTGCAGTCTTTGAAATTACACTGTAAATAGCTTTGATTTGGAATTGTATGCCCCAGAATCAAGGTTATTTGCAAATTTATTTTGCCAAAATCAGAAACCAGGTTTGAGAGTTCCAATCCTCTTATTTAAGGGAAATATTGTAACAAACTGAGCATAATTGTAGAAGGAAAGTATAGAAACATTTTTCTTGCCTGTGTATATCTAATTTGCAAACCACAAACAATATTTAAGCCATTCATTTGAGCTCATTTGCTCAGTTACTGCAGTTACTTCAATCAGAACTATAGTTCTCAGTATGCCACTGCCCAGCTGAGGATGGTAATTCAGCATCCTGTTCTTAGTACGCTGAGTCAGAATTTCTAAAGAATCCTGAACAAGCTAGCCAAAGAAATTAACATCTTTTATTTCTCTTCAAAAATATTCAAAACCTGAATATAGGCAAAAATAAATACATCTCAGGATGAGAGTTATAAAATAAGCATTCAAAATAATGTGATATTTAATAAGAACAGGATGAAAATTGTTTCTATTATTTTACAGGTAGCAACATACTTCAGTAGTTGGTTCTTGTGACTACTACATCATCACTGACTCTATTTCTTCATATTCACAATTTCAAGAGCGTCTTTCAAATATCTGGATGTTAAGATGTGGGCTGAGATTTAATCTGGGCTGAGATTTAATCAAGTTCCCAAATTTTAGAACAAGATGGTAGGTGGTGAGTATTCCATGGTCCAACATGAGATAGATACTAGGTCAATTCAGAGAAGTGGTTGAAGAGAGCAGTCAGTAACTGGGGCAGGTACCACTGTATGCTCTTTACGCTAGGAAAGGGATAGCAGGATGACCAATCTAAAATACTACATTCATGCCCCAGAGTAATGGATAAACTTTATTGCATATTAGAATCACTGGGAATCTTATAAACATGTCCATGCATGGGCTGCACCCTACACAAATTAACTGAAATGTCTGGAAGTGGGAGCTAGATATTGGTGTTAAGATTCTGGGTGGTTTCATAGTGCAGGAAAATTTAGGAGCCACTGCCCCAGGGTTTGAGGGAGTATAAGCACCAGATATCACCCATCCTTGATAAGACTAAAGGCAAAATGCTTCAGCTGGAATTGATTGAATGAAGGGCGTGATTGGGGTGGATGGGGAAGGAAAGCCTGCCCTTGCTTTGCCACCCAGAAAAGACAGTGTCGGGGGTCATCTTGAAAAGGACCCAGCACAGCAGGGCTTTTAGCCACAGTAGAGGCAGCCTGAGAAGAAAGAGACTGTGCACTACTGAGTGCAGAAGCTGAGAGCAGAGGGGCGCCTGGGTGGCTCAGTCTGTTAAGCATCTGCCTTCAGCTCAGGTCATGATCCGGGGTCCTGGGATTGAGCCCCACATGAGGCTCCCTGCTCAGGGGGGAGACTTCTTCTCCCTCTACCTCTCTCCCTCCTTGTGCTCCTTTACTATCTCTCTCGAAAATAATAAATAAATAAATAAATAAATAAATAATAAATAAATAAATAAGAAGCTGAGAGAAGACCAATTAAGTGGCTCCCACCTGAAGCATCTCATGAGTTAGTAATGATTCTTCCGCTTCTGATAGCCAGATTCTAACAGTGCCAGTAAGTAAAATTGCCCCCCACTCCATCTTCTCTTCTCCAAGAAATCTGTGCACA
Source organism: Mellivora capensis (assembly GCA_004024625.1). Taxonomy (NCBI): domain Eukaryota; kingdom Metazoa; phylum Chordata; class Mammalia; order Carnivora; family Mustelidae; genus Mellivora; species Mellivora capensis. The sequence continues at coordinate 65,488 of PISX010002244.1, read as the reverse complement.
ATGGGAAAAGGTTATAGAAAAGCTAACAGACAAGGAAGCTGGCCACCTCCTGCTCCCTATTGCAGGCTTCTTTATATGAATCAGGCATGAGTTGGAGTGCAGACAAACATGAACTGTAAAGACATTGGGGCTTTAATTATTATAGGGGATGGATGCTTTAATTGCTGAGAAGGGACCGTTCTTAGGCTAGACATGCAGAAGAAGATTTTATTATCTGAGAGTAACTCAAAATTTGGAGTTTGGATTTTATCTGTGGAGCAGGGGAAAGTGACCCCAATGTTGGGAATTTGAAAGACAACAGGCAAAGAGCAGGGTTTTCTTCTGTTTTGCACACCTTCAAGCTCAGTTTGTTCAGTAATATGTAGTTGAAGGTGCCCAAGAACGAAGACACTGTGTCTCCTCAATTACCTGCCATGTTATCAGAGTCCCAAATTCAGCCATTTGTCTCTCTACTGCATGAAAAGTAGAAGGCCAGAGTCCTGCTCTCTCTGCTCAGCCACCATTGCTGGTCACCCACTCAGACACTGGAACTCACAGCAAACAACAAAAAGAATAGGATTGGCAATGATTCTTTGCATCTCAAGAGATATAGTGTCTCTAAAGGAACCACTGAAGGCAGAGACCGAGAGGAGAAGCACCTGCTAAAATACATGGTCTTTGTGGGTCCCATTACCATACCCTAAAGATTCTACAGTAGTCCATCAAAGCCCCACTAAATGAAGGCCTGTATAAACAATGAGTGTGTCTAAGTGTGCATACCAACATAATACTAGTGACAGAAAAAGCACTTATAGAAATTCAACATTTACTTCTGGAAAGAAGAAGAAGAAAAAAAAATTAGCAAATGATGGGGGGAAAAAAAGGTAAATTCGTAAACCCGTTAGGGATAGCACAAAATACCTACAGCATACATTATATTTAATAGCAAAATAATGAAAGTGTTCCTATTAAGATGGAGAATAAGACGAGGATTTCCACCATCACACTTGTGCTCAATATTGCTATTATGGGCATAATTATATTCCCCCCAATATTCCTATGTTGAAGCCCTAATCCCCAATGTGACTGTATTTGGAGATGGAGCCTTTAAGGAGGTAATGCAGGTGAAATGAAGTCATTAGGGTGGGGTCCTAATCCAATAAGACTGTAGCCCTTATAGAAAGAGAGAGAAATATTAGGGATGCACACAGAGGAAAGACTTTGTGAGGGCACAGTGAGAAAATGGCCATCCGTATACTTATTACATTGCTGTTATGAAATTCATTTAGTTTTACTAATTCTGAATGTTAATGTTTTATTTTGAATTTTTTATTAATATCAGACTGAAAATTGAGGGGCTATATCAAATTTTGATATAATTGTTTTTGCTGGATTTATAAAAATAGCTTAATTTTTTTATTTTTTAAAGAGTTTATTTATTTATTTGTCAGAGAGAGAGAGAGAGAGCACAAGCAGGCAGAGTGGCAGGCAGAGGCAGAGAGAGAAGCAGGCTCCCTGCTGAGCAAGGGAGCCTTGGATGCAGGACTTGATCCAAGGACTCTGGGATCACTACCTGAGCCCAAGGCAGCCACTTAACTGACTGAGCCACCCAGGCATCCCAAAGATTTTATTCATTTATTTGATGGAGAGAGAGACACTCACAGGGAGAGAGGGGGTACACGCAGGGGGAGTAGGAGAGGAAGAAGCAGGCTTCCCACTAAACAGGGAGCCTAATGCAGGGTTCGATCCCAAGACCCTGAGATCATGACCTGAGCTGAAGGTGGATGCTTAATGACTGAGCCACCCAGGTGCCCCCTATTTTTTTTTTTTTTTTTAACACGCACACACACACATCCATACTCTGGAAGAGTTTATATTTTACTGATGTTTCCAGTCTTTAAATGTTTAGCCAGGGGTACCTGGGTTGCTCAGTTGGTTAAACATCTGCCTTCAGCTCAGGTCATAACCCCAGGGTCCTGGGATAAAGCTCCCCTCTCTCCTGGGTCAGGCTCCCTGCTCAGTAAGGGGTCTGCTTCTCCCTCTCCAACAACTCTGCCTGCCCCTCCCCTTGCCTGTGAGCTCCCCCTGCTGTGCACTTGCACACGCAAGCTCTCTATGTCAAATAAACAAAATCTTAAAAAAAAAAATAAATGTTTAGTCCATTTCCCCAATAACAGACTATAAGTGAATTCTTGAGGAGGGTGGGCATAGTATACAGGTCTTTGACAACTATGATAACGTACCGGTTTGAATTTTCTCTCTTTTGTGCTCAGTTTTCATAATATATATTTTTAATTTATATTGCATTATAAATATGATTTTCAGTTTTCTCCGTTCTGTGTTTTCTAATTTATCCACTATTTTCTTCTGTTAATGTGTGCATTATTAGATTTTCCAGTATAATAAACATGCATTTATAAGATAACCTTATCTTGGTCATGATGTAGTATATGCATTACTAGGTGAAGTGTCTAAAATTTTGGTTATAATTTTTGAATATACATTTATAGATGAGATTTTTTTTTTCTTTTTGCCCTCCCTGACTAGTTTTGGTATCAAGCTCATTCTAGGTTCACAAAATGGGCCTTGGTGTGTTCCTCTGTAACATCGGCCTGAAATCTGACAAGCCGAGCTTTTCAGGTGGTTGTACAGAGTTGGGAATGGCTTTCAAATCAGAGCCCCACCCCAACCCCCTACCCTCCCTCCCTCCCCCATCCATCCCCGGGCTCCTGGGAAGTACTCCAGCCTGCTCCAGTGGGGCGAGGGAGGCACTCAGCTTGGGAGCAAAATTTAAAGGGGCAGGACAAAGCTCAATCATCAAAACAACTAATAAGGCAATATTTTAGAAAACCAAAACCAAAAAATCCAAAACGAACAAAGTATCAAAGTCTTAAACCCACACAAGTTCCAACCCTGCACTTCAAAACACTCAGCCCCACTTCACACACCCTAACCCCCAGTCCCTGCTGAAAAGATGGCCTTCCAGCTCCACACCCAATCCAGCCTGTAAATCCTGCATCATCCCTCCCCTCCTTTATAGAAGAATAATCCTAATGCAGGGAAGTGCACACACTTTCTAGGTATGTAGAGGGGTGGCTTTCCACCTACGAACACTCCCATGGCAGCACCACCCAGAGCAAAACAGAAAACGTTTTCAGCCCCTGAAAGACTCCCTCATGCCCTCTTCCAGTCTATACCCTCCACCCACCACTACAGATTAGTTTTGTTCCTTATGGAACTTCACAGAAATGGAACCATAGAGGTGGGTTTTTTTTTCTTTTTTTGTGTCTGGCTTCTTTCACTCAACATTGTATCTTTGAGATTGATTTATGTCCATGTAGGATTAGCGTCTTCCCCAACCCTTCCAATGTGTAGTATTCCACTTAAAAAAAAAATCCACGATTTACCCATTCCACTGGGGGTCATTTAGGTCATTTCCAGATCTAGGGTCTTACAAATAAATCTGTCATTGACATTCCTGTGAATGACTTTCCATAAACATACGTACTCATTTCTGTCGAGAAGGCACCAAGGAGTGGGGCGGGTGGTTAGGCATACAGCTCTGCTTAGCATTTTCCAAAATGGTTGCAGTGTAGGAGACTTCCACCCATTCCACATCCTCACCAATTATTTGGTATCCTCTGTCTTTCCATTTTAGGCACTCTTTGTGGGTTTCATTTAGGGTTCCAAATACAAACGATGACTAAGGCTCTGGACACCAAATATTATTTCCCCTTTGTATAGCCTCTTTTTTGAAATTACCCATTCAAATCTTTTGCTTTTATATTGTCTTTGTAGTATTGATTTGCAGGAGCTCTTCATATATTCTGATATGAGTCCTTTGTTAGATACATGTATTACAATATATAAATTCTCGAAAAAGAAAGGCTCATAAAATGGGTTGAAAACAAATTTTTTTAATCTGTTCTAGGGATGCCTGGGTGGCTCAGTCAGTTAGGCATCCGACTCTTGATTTTGGCTCAAGTTGTGATCTTGTGGTCTAAGTTGGGGGCCCAGGTCAGGCTCTGCGGTCAGCACAGAATCTGTTGGAATCTCTCTCTCTCCCTCAGCCCCTCCCCCACTGCTCGTACACTCCTTCTCTCAAAAACAAAAACAAAAAACAAAACTGAAAAGATAAGTAAATAAAAAATTTTTAAAAATTGAAATTAGGAAAAAACAACAACAACAACAAAAAACTGTTCTGTGAAGGAGTTTGTATAAATTTAAAATTATTTAGTATTTCACTACTAGAACTTTCCTGAAAAATCAGCTGGTCTATTGTTTTCTTGTTGAAAACTACTAATTGAATTTCAATTAATTAATGATTGAATTTCTTTACTGGTTACATTACCTATCATTTCTTCCTGAATTGAAATAATGAGAAACTAATCACTTCTCCTTGCTCCAATGCTACCATCCCAGTTGGAGACAGCATCATCTCAACTGGCTTACAGCTTTTATTTCTCCATTTGCTTCCCTGTTTCTACCTCTGCCTTCATAGAGCAGTACTAGCACAAAGAATTCTCTGCAGGGATAGAAATACTCTGTATCTCTGTTATTCAGTATGGTAGTCACTAGCCACACTTGGCTCTTGAGCACTTAAACTATGGTTAATACTACTGTGAAACTAGCTAATTAAATTTAAATTTAAATAACTACATTTGTCTGACTACAAAATGGATAGCACAGCCTTAGTGTTTTTTTTTTTCCCCCAGAATAGAAGTCAGAATGAGCCTTTACAATTTGAAATCAAATCAGAAGATATCACTCCTCTGATAAGTCCTTCAATGGCTCTTCACTGTTTTAGCTTTACAGTAACTTACAACATCTTACACAAGTTGGCCCCTTCCTTACCTCTCTGATTACATCTTTTCTTAATTTCATGTTGCTCTATTACTTTCTTCCCTTTCAGCAGCCACACTGGCCTTCTTGCTGTTCCTTGAACAAATTTGCCAGAAATATTCTCACATTAGCACTTTTCATTAGCCCAACCAACAATACTACTTCCCCAGATGAGGGACACCTTAACTCCTTCAAGTCTTTTTTCCTCATTCTACAACTCAATCTGTCTCTTTCTTTGTGTTTTAGATGTGTTATTTGGAAATAAAACACATTTTTTAAGAGACACTTTAACAGTATTTGTGTTTTATATTTATATTATTACTATATGTTTATATAATATGATAATAAAATGCCATTAAAATACAATTTACATCCCTACTGATGAGGTCCCTGGCAGTCAGTACTACTACCTCTTGTTCTCTTTTTTAAAGTGAGTTTTTCTGCCTTGTCATTGTGTAAAGAGAAGAGTAGGAAAACAAGAGAACAAAATACTAAAATGACAACAAAGACCCCAGAGAAACAGACATGAAACAAATCGAGAGAGACTGGAAACCAAACAATAAATAAATAATTAAAATTAGAGAGCAAAAAAAAAGAGAATATAATCATACAGGTGAACAGAACAATACACTAGATTCTTGGTGTATTTTGGTGTGTTTGTTAAAAGAAATTACATCCCAAATTTGTAAATAAAGAAAAACATATAAAATTAAGTACAATGAAAGGATAGACTGTAAGTGTAAAAATGAAAACTTTAAAGGTATTTTTAAAAAAGAATTGATAAAATAAAAAACTGGTTGAAAAGGAAAGAAAAAAATAAAATTGAAAGAATGAAGAATCATGAGAAAAAAAAAAAAAAACATGAATTCTATATACTATTTTCCCCTAGTGCTGGAGTTTTGCAGTTCTGTGTGATCGGTAAACTTGGTGGTGGTCAGATGTCCTTGTGGATTCTCTGGGGGAGGGGGCTGCTGCGCTGGGGTGGAATTGTACCACCCTTGCCAGGGGGCCAGGCTAAGTAAACTGCTCCAGATAGTTCCATGTGGCTTTTGTTCCTGGAAGGCTGTCTGCACTGCTTTAGAGGATAATGACTAAAAAGGCGGCCTCCCCATCTCCAGACCTGGAGGCCAAACTCAGAGCCCTACTCCTCAGGGCACCCCCAGGGAAAAGCAATCACGCCCATCTCCCTGGCCTCCATTGGCTCTCCGTGTTCACCCAGCCTGTGACTGAGAGTTTCCATTTTAGGCAAATGACTCTGTTTTGAGCGTCCAAAGCCTGCAAACTCCTGTGGCATGCACTCACACCTCCCCTCCTGAGGGAGCATGGGGGCTCTTGCCCCGGTTCTGCTGCTTACTGGGCCTCTGCTCGGAGAACAGTTGCCCAATCATGCTGCAGTTCGAGCCAAGCCCACTTCTGGGCTCTCTGATTGCAGCGGGCTTCCCTTCTCCTATGTCTGGGAACTCTGCTACACTCAGCCCCCCTGGGGGGTGATCCTGAGACCACACTCTCCCACCTAGGATTCCACCCCACTTCACCATCTGAGTGCCTTTCAGGCAGGGACATCCCTCACTGGAGCAGACTTTTAAAAGTCCTGATCTTGTGCTGTGCTGCTATGTCACTATCTGGTGTGGCCTGATGGAAACTCCCTCCCCCTCATGCTTTATCTTCCCATATATCCTCTCGGATTCCCTTCTGTGCACCTCCTACCTTGCAGAAAGTGTCACATTCTACTTGTAGAATTGCAGCTCTTCCTTTCTTAGATCTCTGGTTCGCTTCACAAGTGTTTGGAATGATTTGATAGCTATCTAAGCTGAATTCCTGGGACCAGACGAAACTAAGGTTTCCTACCCCTCTGCCATCTTGGATTATACCAATATCTTTATCTTTTTTCTTTTAAGATTTTTATTTATTTATTTAACAGAGATAGATCACAAGTAGGCAGAGAGGCAGGCAGAGAGGGGGAGGAAGAAGGCTTCCTGCTGAGCAGAGAGCGGGATGTGGGGCTCAATCCCAGGACCCTGAGATCATGACCTGAGCCAAAGGCAGAGGCCTTAACCCACTGAGCCACCCAGGTGCCCCTTTATCTTCTTTTTAAAAACAAGCATGTAAGAGAATTTTAACTTTAATGGCATCCTTTCAACTTAGATGCTATTGCAGTTTATTATAATAGTTTTTTTCTTCTACTCCATAAATTATTTTACTTTTGTTTTCTTAATTTTCCCTTTTTCTCCCCCCACCAATATTATTCTGTTCTGCATCTTAGACCTTTAAGAAAACATTCTCTCTGAAGCACATTCTTTAGAATTCCCTTTAATGGTGGTCTGGTAGCAAACTCTCTGAGCTTTTTTTTTTTTTTTTTTTTTCTAAGAATGTCCTTTTTTTACCCAATTTCTTGAAATATATATTTTTATTCAATGCAGAAATATGCACAGCTATTTTCTTTCACATATTAAAAATATTATTTTACTCATTTATAATTTTGAGCTGTTTGTTAGAAGTGGGTCACTCTTTTAGAGTAACCTGTATTGCTTTTCCAGTTGCTTTTAAGATTTTTCTCCTTTGATATTCTGCAGTTTCAATGTCAGAACAAGTGATTAGAATACTTTTCACTGTAAATCCTCTTTTGAAGAGGTATGAATTCATTACCTGTGCCAATGTTTTAATTTTAGGAAAAAAGGAATGGCTTATAAATTTTATGAGATACCTTTTCAGCATCAAAGAATATGATCTTTTTTTCTCATAATTTATTAATATAATGGATTATTTGACACATACATTTATACTTAACTATTCTTTTATTTCTCATAAAACCTATTTGGTCATAGTGTATTACCTATTTGATGTATTTCTGGGTCCTTTGCTAACATTCTACTGAAAATTATCTGTTTTTTAGTTAAAATTGAGATTTTCCTATAATTTTACTTTATATGCTATCATAATAAAGTTTTACTTTATAAAAAAAATTTTGCTGGCTTTGTAAAGTGAAACAAGAAGATTTATAACTTTTTTTATGGCCAAGGATAGTTTCAATAGCATTATCAGTCTTTAATAGATTATTTAAAATTCAGCTGTGAAGAAATTTGGTCCAGGTGCCCTTTTCAACAGGATATCTTTTATTACCTCCTGAATTTCTTTCTAGTTGGTCCATTAAAATTTTCCACTTCTGGTTGGGTAATTTGGGTAGTTTATATTTTTTTTCCAGGAAATCATGCTAATTATCTTGATTTTCAAAGTTGTCTTTCACTTATTTATAGCAGTATTTCAAGGTTTAAAAAAAAATCCTCCTTTATGGTACATTATCTTTCTCATTCCTCATGGAGGAATGGAGTCTATGTGTCTATTTTTTTTTTCTCTTTTTGCTTCCTCAATAAGACATATAAGTTTTGTATCTATTCTGAATAGCAGTGCCCTTTAAGTAATTAACTTATACATTATAATCAACCTGTCAACCACAATCCTAAGCATTAAGAGGTCATGACTCTTACAATTTAAACCTACTACACCAAAAGAAAAAGAAACATAATTTGGCAATGTGTTAAATAACAACATATATGCTTTAAAAATCCTATTGGCTTTGATTAGGAGAGACACAACATAGAAATATCATGTTTATCAAAGTTCATAATTGATGTAATATCAGACAAATCTGAATTTTCAAGAATAAATATAAAGATAGTGTTTTATTGATAAATGTTCATCTATCATTAAGCAGCTTTATATGTTGGAAATAGTTCAATAATCACATGTAGATCCAGTTGTAGCAAACTTGTATTATAAAATTCAAGTAGACAAAATCAATAGGACTGTGTCATTAAAGCAGACCTCTCAGTCTTTTTCACTGAATTAAAATAAAATTAAAAACCGAGATGCATAAGAAGGATCTTGAAAATGTCTGTTTTGGATTGCCCAATAATGTCAGTGTATGGGAACTGGATTAAATTCATTTATTTAAAAAAAAGAAAGAAAGAAAGAAAGAAAGAGAGAAAGAAAGAAAGAAAGAAAGAACATGACATGTTTGTATTTCTAGTTCAGTGAGTCAAATTTTTCCATATATACTCTTCCTTTGCATTACATAATTTCATATACGAAAGGTACACTTAGGAAAAAGGTAACAGATTCTATCTACTACTAAACAAAATGGGATAATAATAGATAAAACCCGATTCCAATTAGAAAATGTAACTTCAAAGAAAGTAGGTAGGAGAAAATATAGGAATAAAATATAAGCAAAAACCTGTAACTTATTTTAAAAAAAAAAGGCAGTCATTGCTAAGAAGTAATAATCAAGGGTGAGATGAGATGGAATAGATTAGGATATACTTTTTTTCTGTTATAAAACAAGACATTCAAAGTGACTTTTTAAAGACAGGTACAAACATTTTAATGACAAAAAAATTAAATAAAAAATATTCAAAAAGGCATATAGAGCATTACTTCAATTATGTATTTATTTCTGTATGTGTATACACATTCATAATAATATCAAAAATGTTAACAGATAAATGACAAAAAACTCACCATTTTATCACAAAGTAGTAAGATTATGGGCAAATACATTTCATTTCTTATACTTTTTATACTTTTTAAATGTTCTATAGTACAGAAGATATGTCTGCATTCAGAAAATAAAATTAAAAATACATCTGTCAAATACATGCCAGCACTGTGTTATGTGCTGGAAATGCTTACATGAGTAAGAAGCAAACAACCTCTACCTGAGATATCTCCAGTGACAGCATCAGACAATTGAGAAGCAACTCAATGGCAAGCCACCTCTAACCAGTATTTTTTTTTAAATTAAGAAAGTTATTCTATTAACAGTAGAATCAAAAAAATGAAATGTTTTACAATAAAAAGAATAACAACAAAATGCACTGGTGTCTATGAAACATTCCTGAAAGAAATTAAAGATCTAAATAAATGGAGAAGCATTCCAGTTTCATGGATTTCAATATTAAATATTATCAGGGCTTTAATTCTCTTCAAATTGATGTATATATTCAATATATTTGCTACAAATGCCCAACAGATTTTTTTTTTTTGCAGAAATTAACAAACAGATCTTAAAATTTGTATAGAAATGCAAAGAATAGCCAAAACAATTCTGATTAAGAACAAAATTGGATAACATACTTCTCAATATCAGAACTTAAAATAAAGGTATAGTAATCAATATGGTAATCAAGACAACATGGTTTTACCTACAGAGAGTCATATAAAGCAAAGGAAGAATTAAAAGTACAAAATAACTTTTATACTTAAGGTTAATTGATTTTTATTTCTTTTCTTTTCAGCGTAACAGCATTCATAGTTTTTGCACCACACCCAGTGCTCCATGCAATGTGTGCCCTCCATAAAACCCACCACCTTGCTCCCCCAACCTGCCACCCCCCACCCATTCAAAACCCTCAGGTTGTTTTTCAGAGTCCATAGTCTCTCATGGTTCATCTCCCCCTCCAATTTCCATCAACTCCCTTCTCCTCTCCATCTCCCCATGTCCTCCGTGTTATTTGTTATGCTCCACAAATAAGTGAAACCATATGGTAATTGACTGTCTCTGCTTCACTTATTTCACTCAGCATAATCTCTTCCAGTCCCGTCCATGTTGCTACAAAAGTTGGGTATTCATCCTTTCTGATGGAGGCATAATACTCCAGAGTGTATATGGACCACATCTTCCTTATCCATTCGTCTGTGGAAGGGCATCTTGGTTCTTTCCACAGTTGGGCGACCGTGGCCATTGCTGCTATAAACATTGGGGTACAGATGGCCCTTCTTTTCACCACATCTGTATCTTTGAGGTAAATACCCAGTAGTGCAGGGAATGCCTGGGTGGTTCAGTTGGTTAAGCAGCTGCCTTCGGCTCAGGTCCTGATCCCAGCATCCTGGAATTGAGTCCCACATTGGGCTCCTTGCTCGCCAGGGAGCCTGCTTCTCCCTCTGCCTCTGCCTGCCACTCTGTCTGCCTGTGCTCGCTCTCTCTCTCTCTCTGACAAGTAAATAAATAAAATCTTAAAAAAAAAATACCCAGTATGCAATTGCAGGGTCATAGGGAAGCTCTATTTTTAATTTTTTAAGGAATCTCCACACTGTTCTCCAAAGTGGCTGCACCAACTTGCATTCCCACCAACAGTCTAAGAGGGTTCCCCTTTCTCCACATCCTCTCCAACACACGTTGTTTCCTGTCTTGCTGATTTTGGCCATTCTAACTGGTGTGAGGTGGTATCTCAATGTGGTTTTAATTTGAATCTCCCTGATAGCTAGTGATGATGAACATTTTTTCATGTCTGATAGCCATTTGTATGTCTTCATTGGAGAAGTGTCTGTTCATATCTTCTGCCCATTTTTTGATATGATTATCTGTTTTGTGTGTGTTGAGTTTGAGAAGTTCTTTATAGATCCTGGATAACAACCTTTTGTCTGTACTGTCATTTGCAAATATCTTCTCCCATTCCGTGGGTTGTTCCTTTGTTTTGTTGACTGTTTCCTTTGCTGTGCAGAAGCTTTTGATCTTGATGAAGTCTCAAAAGTTCATTTTCACTTTTGTTTCCTTTGTCTTTGGAGACATATCTTGAAAGAAGTTGCTGTGGCTGATATCAAAGAGCTTACTGCCTATGTTCTCCTCTAGGATTCTGATGGATTCCTGTCTCACGTTGAGGTCCTTGATCCATTTTGAGTTTATCTTTGTGTACGGTGTAAGAGAATGGTCGAGTTTCATTCTTCTACATACAGCTGTCCAATTTTCCCAGCACCAATTAATGAAGAGACTGTCTTTTTTCCACTGTATATTTTTTCCTGCTTTGTTGAAGATTATTTGACCACAGAGTTCAGGGCCCATATCTGGGCTCTCTACTCTGTTCCACTGGTCTATGTGTCTGTTTTTATGCCAGTACCATGCTGTCTTGTTGATCACAGCTTTGTAGTAAAGCTTGAAATCAGGTAACATGATGCCACAAGTTTTATTTTTGTTTTTCAACATTTCCTTAGTGATTTGAGGTCTCCTCTGATTCCATACAAATTTTAGGATTATTTGCTCCAGCTCTTTGAAAAATACCGGTGGAATTTTGATTGGAATGGCATTCAAAGTATAGATTGCTCTAGGTAGTATAGACATTTTAACAATGTTTATTCTTCTGATCCAAGAGCATGGAATGGTCTTCCATCTTTTTGTCTTCTTCAATTTCTTTCATGGATGTTCTGTAGTTCCTCGAGTACGGATCCTTTACCTCTTTGGTTAGGTTTATTCCCAGGTATCTTGTGGTTCTTGGTGCTATAGTAAATGGATCAATTCTCTAATTTCCCTTTCTGTATTTCCATTGTTAGTGTATAAAAAAGCCACTGATTTCTGTACATTGACTTTGTATCCTGCCACATTACTGAATTGCTGTATGAGTTCTATTAGCTTGGGGGTGGAGTCTTTTGGATTTTCCATATAAAGTATCATGTCATCTGAGAAGAGAGAGAATTTGACCTCTTCCTTGCCAATTTGGATACCTTTTATTTCTCTTTGTTGTCTGATTGCTGTTGCTAGGACTTCTAATACTATGTTGAACAAGAGTGGTGAGAGTGGGCATCCTTGTCGTGTTCCTGATCTCAACGGGAAGACTGTGAGCTTCTTCCCATTGAGGATGATGTTTGCTGTGGGTCTTTCATAGATAGATTTTATGAAGT
>PISX010002244.1:0-52896 GCA_004024625.1 Mellivora capensis | reverse complement strand
GAACGGATGCTGGATTTTGTCAAATGATTTTTCTGCATCAATTGAGAGGACCATGTGGTTCTTCTCTCTTCTCTTATAGATTTGTTCTATCACATTGATTGACTTGCGAATGTTGAACCATCCTTGTAACCCAGGGATGATTCCCACCGTGTCATGGTGGATAATCTTTTTAATGTGCTGTTGGATCCTATTTGCTAGGATCTTGTTGAGAATCTTAGCATCCATATTCATCAGGGATATTGGTCTGAAATTCTCCTTTTTGGTGTGGTCTTTGCCTGGTTTGGGGATCAGGGTAATGCTGGCTTCGTAAAAAGAGTTTGGAAGTTTTCCTTCTGCTTCAATTTTTTGAAACAGCTTCAGGAGAATAGGTGTTATTTCTTCTTTGAAAGTCTGGTAGAATTCCTCAGGGAATCCGTCAGGTCCTGGGCTCTTGTTTTTTGGGAGGTTTTTGATCACTGCTTCAATCTCGTTACTAGATATTGGTCTATTCAGGTTTTCAATTTCTTCCATGTTCAATTTTGGGAGTCTATAGTTTTCTAGGAATGCATCCATTTCATCTAGGGTTTAACTTATTGGCATATAACTGTTGATAATAACTTCTGATGATTGTTTCTACTTCCTCGGTGTTAGTTGTGATCTCTCCCTTTTCATTCATAATTTTATTAATTTGAGCTTTCTCTCTTTTCTTTTGGATTAGTGTGGCCAATGGTTTATCGATCTTATTGATCCTTTCAAAAAACCACCTTCTAGTTTTATTGATACATTCTACTGTATCTCTAGTTTCTACCTCATTCGTCTCTTCTCTAACCTTGATTATTTCCCTTCTTGTGTGTGGAGTTCATTTAATTTGTTGTTGATTCTCCAGTTCTTTAAGGTGTAGAGACAGATGGTGTATTCAGGATTTTTCAATTTTTTTGAGGGAGGCTTAGATGGCTATGTATTTCCCCCTTAGGACCGCCTTTGCTGTATCCCATAGGTTTTTGACTGACGTGTCTTCATTCTCATTGGTTTCCATGAATTGTTTAAGTTCTTCTTTGATCTCCTGGTTGATCCAAGAATTCTTAAGCAAGGTGGTCTTTAGCTTCCAGGTGTTTGAGTTCCTTCCAAACTTTTCCTTGTGGTTAAGCTCCAGTTTCAAAGCATTGTGATCTGAGAATATGCAGGGAATAATCTCAATCTTTTGGTACTGGTTGAGTCCTGATTTGTGACCCAGTATTTGGTCTATTCTGGAAAAGGTTCCATGTGCACTTGAGAAGAATGAGTATTCTGTTGTTTTAGGGTTGAATGTTCTGTATATATCTATGAGGTCCATCTGATCCAATGTGTCATTCAATGCTTTTGTTTCTTTATTGATTTTCTGCATGGATGATCTATCTATTACTGAGAGAGGCATGTTAAGATCTCCTACTATCAATGTCTTCATATCAATATGACTGTTTATCTTGATTAATAGTTTTCTTATGTAATTGGCTGCTCCCATATTGGGGGCATAGATATTTACAATTGTTAGATCATCTTGGTGGATAGTCCCTTTAAAAATGATGAAGTGTGTAAACCTGGTGATTCACAGACATGGGGATAAAAATACTTTATATGTTTATAAAAAAATTAAAAAATTATTTAAAAAAAAAGAATGATGTAGTGTCTTTCTGTATCTCTGACTACAGTCTTTAGTTTAAAGTCTAATTTATCTGATATGAGAATCACTACCCCGGCCTTCTTTTGAGGCCCATTGGCATGAAAGATGTTTCTCCATCCCTTCACTTTCAATCTGGATGTATCCTTAGGTTCAAAATGGGTCTCCTGTAGACAACATATGGATGGGTCCTGTCATTTTATCCAATCTGCAACCTTGTGTCATTTTATGGGTGCATTTAGGCCATTCACATTGAGAGTGATTATTGATAGATACATTTTTATTGACATCGTGTTACCTTTGAAGTCTTTCTTTCTGTAAATTGTCTCTATATTTCTGTACAATGATATTTTTGGGGTTTTTCCTCTTTTATAGAACCCCCCTTAATATTTCCTACAGTGTCGGCTTGGTGTTTGCAAACTCTTTTAAGTCTTGCCGGTCTTGGAAACTCTTTATCTCTCCATCCATTTTGAATGTCAGTCTTGCTGGATAAAGTATTCTTGGCTGCATGTTCTTCTCATTTAGTGCCCTGAATATATCTTGCCAGCCCTTTCTGGCTTGCCAGGTTGCCGTGGACAGGTCTGACGTTATTCTGATGGGCTTTCCTCTGTACATAAGGAGCTTCTTTGTCCTAGCTGCCTTCAAGATAATCTCGTTACAATTATAATTCCTCATTCTTACTATCAGGTGTCTCAAGGACTTTTGAGAATCTATAATCTTGGGGGGAGATTGTTCCGCCTCTAGTACATGAACGCTGGTTCCATTTGTGAGACTGGGAAAATTTTCATGGAGAACTTGTTCCACTATATCTTCTAGACTTCTTTCTTTCTCCTCCCCTTCAGGGTTTCCAATAATGCTGACGTTGGAACATTTCATGGCATCATTTATTTCCCTAATTCTGTTTTTGTGGCTTCTAAGCTATTTGTTGCAGGCTTCCTCCTGATCCTTTCTCTCTATCTGTTTGTCCTCCAGATCACTAATTCTATCTTCTGTCTCAGTTACCCTAGCTTTTAGAGAGTTTAGATTAGATTGGAACTCACTGAGAGCATTGTGAACATCATCCCTGTTGGCTTTCAGTTCTGCCCTAACATTGTGAACATCATCCCTGGTGCCTTTCAGTTCTGCCCTAACATTGTGAACATCATCCCTGGTGCCTTTCAGTTCTGCCCTAATCAATTCCGTTTTGTCATCCATGGCTTTCTCCAACCTAGCTATTGCCTGGATAATTGTTAGCCTGAATTCCCTTTCTGACATATTGTCTATGTCAGTAGCCATTAGCTCTGTTGCAGAGGGCCCATCCTCTGAATTTTTCTTCTGCTGGGCATTCCTCCTCCTAGTCATTTTGGTGAGAGTTGGCTGAATGGATGTAGCTGGATGTATCGACCTTGGTGCAATCAAAGTGCACCCTGGAATGCTTCTGAGCAATCAGGAGTCCCCACCCAAATGAAAGAAAAAAAGAAAGAGAGAAAAAGGAAAAAAGAGAGAGAGAGAGACAGGAAAAAAAAAAGAAAGATAAAAGAGAAGGCTCAGCCCAAAAGGGCCCCATGGTAAGATTTATGAAGTATACAAACAGAAACAGACAAACAAAAAGACTGATAAAAGTATATGACGAGAAGAAAAAAAATATGTACATATATAGAAGCAAAACAAACAGAAAAAGTAACCTCATTAAAAAGAACCCCAAGTATAAGATTTATATACTTCCAGGACAAACACAAATACATAGAAACACTGGCGGAAGAAAAAGATGGGAGAGTGGTTATAAATTCTCAGTGTGGGTGAGGAAGGTTATTTTGATTCTTCCTGGATGTATCTTGATATCTTTGTTAAAGGACTCAACTTTCCTAAGATAACAGGGGATTAAAAATTGGTTTACCTATAGGGGTAGCATTGATTGGGGAGAGGGGATTGCCTTGAAATTTAACTCTATATGAATATTAAAAAATAAAAATAAAGAAAAGAATGAACTAAAGTAAAATTTAAAAAATAGAAAAGCAAAAGAAAAACACGGGTATATGTATCAAAAAGTTCAGGTTAAAAGGTTATTATGGAATTTGATGTACTGGACATCTCACAGTGATGATAAATAGGCTAAAAAAATCTATATAAAAAATAAAAAAATAATTAAAAAATGAACCAGAATAGTGGGAACGAATTAAAAATAAAAGTTGTATCTATGAAGTAGCGGTGGTTGTTCTCTTGTCATTTTTTTGTTTTGTTTTGTTTTTGGGTTTTTTTTGGTTGGCTTTCTGGGGGAGGGGCCTGCCCCATGGGTCGTCAGGCAGTGTTTCCTGAGTTAAGTCCTCCCACCCCCCTCAAGGGGGTGGGCTCTGAGGAAACCAGTTTTTCAGGCTTTTGTTTTCTGGAGGTTTTTATGTTTGTTCATTTGTTTTCTCTCCCCTTGGCAGCTCTTGATGGTTTTTGGAGGTTTAGAGGAAAGTAAACTGCACCCGACCTCCCTCTCAGAGAGAAGCCCCAGTCTGTTCCCCTCTGGGTGCTGCAGAGCACACAAGCTCCCCCCTCGGCTGCTGGCAGAGCACATTTCCAGTTGCGGTCACTGGGGACACAGGAACTCCTGCTTGTACCCAAAACCATGACAGTGGCGGCTGTCTGGGCAGCTCCAGACCGCCAGAGAGGTCCCAAGCAGCGATTGCACACTGAGATTTTCCCACTGGGTGGGCAGGGAGTGCCTGGTCTTTCCGGGTCTGAAAGCTCCCCGCTGGTGCCTGCAAGCGCCTCTCTCAGGGGAGGGTGCGGGGCGCACGCATCTTAGGCTCTGCTAGCATGGCACAGCGCACACATGGGGACTGCAAAAAGACTGTGTTTCTGCCAGCTGGTGAGGCTCTCAGCACCTCATGGGACCCCACGCACCCTTAGGTGAGCTTGTTCGTGGCTCAGGGACCAAGACCTGGTTTCTCCATCGCACTTTCTCTGGCTCAGCACCAGGGGTGGTTGTCCTGGGTCCGGGGACCTAAGCCCCTGTCCCTAACCACCCTGACTCCCACAATTTCCCCCCATGATCCTTTGCTCTTTTTGAGTGCTTTCAACTAGACTCCAAGTTAGTGCTGGTCCCCAGTCGCAGGGCGCTCTCGGATTGGGGTATCACTTTCCAATGGGTCGCGTCCGGTGGCTTCCGCCCCCTTTTGTTTCTCTTCTGATCCCAGTCTGACGTTCCCACTCCGCTTTACCTGCCCACTGGCATCTTCTGCCCCCGTAGAGATCCAGACGTGTATAATTCTGATCTTGGGCTGATTTCATGGGTGATCGGAGTTCCTTGGTAGGTAATCAGCTCACTTTAGGGGACAGGTTGAAACGGCGCCTCCTCCTAGTTCCCCACCATCTTATCCCCGCCTCTAACCAGTCTTAATCAATTTCCTGCTTTTTTTCTTTTCTTCTCTGTCCTTTGCTACTTTGAAGGTATCAAATTCTGTTGTCACTACTTTTATTGGGGAACAAAGGCAACATCTTTTTCATAATCATGTGTTACACACTTTCAGAGCATTCATATTTCTATCTGATATTCACAAAGCTGTGCTGATTACTCATGTACTTTGTAATGCAAGCAGCTTTTGCATCTTCTACTGCAAAGCATTATTTATTTAGGAAGCTATTTTTGTGCCTTGCTTTTTTTGTTATCATTTTAGGTTAAGTTCCCATGTTTTAAATCAGTTTATCCTTAAATATATGCTCCTCAAAAATTGTTTAAATATGAGATTCTGATTGTATTTGTTGTTATCCCTTACTAGATATAAGATATTTTTAGATAAATGTTATGAAAATCAAATGCCTTATAACATGCAAAGTAATCATATCCTTACGCTATAAGAAAAAAAGGTATGTTATGGAGAAACAGATGGCTAATGGGCTGTGACTGCACAAAATGTTCTAAGTTTTATAGCAAGATCTATTAGTAAATGGAAAAGTATATCTGGACAAAGACCAACTGCTTGGAGTCAGTACACAAGACCATTTCCTTTTTTTTTCCCCCCTCAATGACATGAACAATATGATTGAGTCACTTTGCTAGAAACAATTAAACAAGACTGACAAATGCATAATGCATCAGACCATGAAATCCCAATTGGTCCAATCACAGATAAATTTATCAGGCCTACAGAGATGTTTTTGTAGTTACAAGTTGTGTTCCTCCCACTGATATAACTAATGAATGGAAGTGGGCCAAGTTTGCAGTGTAATCTACTCAAGCATGTGTCTTCAGATAATTTTTTTTTTAATCAGAGGATTCTTCTACAATATAATTTTTCTTGTATTAGTCTTGACAAATGCCATTACAAAAATCTCTTGACAAGGGATTTTATGTATTATTTGGAACTGTTTCTGCTATGATTGTGAATAGATGAATAGCAATAAGAAGCACAACTTGTTTACCTGATAAAACAGTTTGAAATAAGCTATAATCATAGCTAGTAACTATAGTAATACTGTATTAAATGAGTCAAACCCTTAAAGAAAGTGTGTTGAAAGATGTATGTCAGATACAGGTTAACATGAAGAGGCCATGGGCTATTTCAAGGAATAGTCAAAAGCCTAATGCCCAAGTTGAGAGACTGAGGCTGTATTCGGAAATCTACAGAAACCTACAGAAATGTGTATGGAAAAGTGAGTAATTCCAGGTGAGAAATCACTAATTTTAACTCTCTCCACCAGATGGTTTGTTTTGAGTTGAATTTGTAGTCTCAGAGCTTTCTTTCCCCCCAGTAAAGCCCACCTGTTATTGAATATGGAACCTGACCTCAAAGCTGGATTCTTTCTTGAAAACCTCCATCTTTCTCAAAGCAACTTATCCATGGAAGATGACAGCATGGACTGGAAAACATGTAAGTATTGCTATGATGATTTGATATGTGTGACAGGAAAGATGTTAGGAGAAGTGTGGATTGGGCCCTTCCAGGACAAGCCACCTAATGACAGTAGGGCTCTCAAGAGGGGTTTCAGGTGACCAGGAACTTCTGAGTTCCCGTGGCAACAACACAATTGAGTGGGGAGAGGAAGAAGGGGTTTTTGAAAGTTCTCCAGGTTCCTCACATAGGTGTCCTTGGAGGGATAGCAAAGTGTGATTTGGGGAGAGGAAGATGGTGGTGGAATAGGAGGACCCTAGGCTTGCCCCATCCCATGAATACAAAAAGATAACTAGGAAAAATCATGAATACCTCAGAAATCAATCTGAAGACTGTCAGAATGACTCCATAACTGAAGGTAGAGAAGAAGCCACATTGAAGAAGACAGGAAATGTAGAGACACATTTTGGGATAGAAACAGATTGTGCTTGCTATGCTGGGGAGGGGTCCCCAGTCATGGAGAAGGGTAAGAGACAGACTAGCACACAAGGGAGTCCACATGGGGAAGATGAATCTCCATAGCAGTCAGTTTAGAAAACAAGAGGGGGTGAATTTCATGAGTTCTTGCAAGCAGCAGGGTTTACAGCCTGGAGTTTTAAAGGTTAGTGGGCCTGGCTCAGGGAGAATCTTGAGACTTTGGGGTGGCTCTTGGAAAGAAGGCAGGGCAAATAGCCCACACCCAGACAGCATGGAAGGAGCAATCTGAAGAGTGTCTGGGGCACACAGTGGGGAGGTTATTTGCTCACCTCAGAGAGTGTCTTGGAGTGTGTCCCAGAGAGGCAGCATCCACAGAGACCCCTCTGGGAACAAAAAAAAAAAAAAAAAAAAAAAAAAAAATCACCATTTCCCTCCCTTCCCCTTTAGCATGAGCTCAAGGCCACCTGTGGGAACCAGCACAGCTCTGACATTCACTACTTAACTTGCTTACACCAAGCCCCCTATTCCACACTCCCATGGAGCCTCCTTTCCCAGTCATGCTTGACTCAGTCCCACCATGACATGCCCTCCCCCACTAGACGAGCCCAAACCTCTGCTCACACTGCATTTCCCACCCAGGATTTCGTAAGGCTTTTGTTCTGGCGGCCGTGGTGATAGGTCTCATCTCATAAGCACACCAGAGCACAGCAGTTGAAATACACCCGTTTTAGGGCAGACACGAAACACCGCCCACAGCAGGCAAAGAGAGCCTCTTCAGACAACTGGCCTGAAGGATAAAATGGCCAAGACAAAACAGCAGACTGCATGCAGCTCACACTGGAAACACTCATTGAATTTCTAGGCCCTGCAATTTCCATTACACTGCAGGGCACGATAGGACCTCTTCTTCATAAGGCTGTTACCCTCAGGCACAGATAACTTACTTAACACAGAGAAATAGGTACAAAGCGCTGACAAAATGAGAAGACAGAGAAATTTGTCCCAAATGAAGAAACAGGACAAGGCCACAGCTGAAGACATGAGCAAAACAGATATAAGTAACATTCCTGTTGGAGAATTTAAAGCAAGGATCATAAGGATGGCTGGGTGATGGACACTGGGGAGGGTATGTGTTGTGGTGAGTGCTGTGTGTTGTGTAAGACTGATGAATATCAGACCTGTACCCCTGAAACAAATAATACGTTATATGTTAATAATAAAAATACAAAAATAAATAAACCTATGTTGAGGGGTGCCTGAATGGCACAGTCAGTTAAAAGGGAAAAAAAAAAAGCAATGATCATAAGCAATGATCATCACTGGACATGAGTAAAGAGTGGAAGACATCAGTAAGACCCTAAACACAAAGATTAAAAAAGAACCAATCAGAGATGAAAAGTACCATAAATAAGATTAGAAACACACTTGAGGCAATGAATAGCTGGGTGGGAGAAACAAAAGAAAGAACAAACAAATGACCTAGAATATAGGAGTAATGGAAAGTAATAAAATAAAAAAAAAAAGAAAGCAATCAAGCTGAACATAGAGAGAGAAAAGAATTATGCAAAACAAGAATAGACTTAAGGGACTTGGTGACTTCATCCATCATAATAACATTAATATTACAGGAATCCCAGAAGGAGAAGAGAGTAAAAAGAGGCCAGAAAATTTATGTGAAGAAATATTAACTGCAAACATTCCTAATGTGGAGAAGGAAACACATATCCAGATATAGGAGGCAGAGAGAATACCCAACAAAATTAGCAAAGGCAAACCCACACCAAGATATATCGTAATAAAATTGACAAAATATAGGACACCTGGGTGGCTCAGTCAGTTAAGCGTATGTTTTTGGTTCAGGTCATGATCTCAGAGTCCCAGAATTGAGCCCCATATTATGCTCTCTCTGCTCAGTAGGGAGTCTGATTCTCCCTTTCTCTTTGCCCCTCTCCCTGTTCCTTCTCTCTCTTTCTCTCCCTATTGCTCTCTCAAATTAAAAAAATGAAATATTTTTTAAAAAGAAGAAAAATGGCAAAACACAGTGATAATTTTTTTTTAAGCAGCAAAAGAAGACAGTAACATACAAGGGAAACTCCATAAAGCTGTCAGTGTATTTTCAGCAGAAGCTTTCCAAGCCAGAAATGAGTGGCACAATATATTCAAAGTGCTGAATGGGGAAATCTCCAGCCAATAATACTTTATCCAGCAAGGCTATCATTCAAAATAGAAGGAGAGATAAAAAGTTTCCCAAATGAAAACTAAAGGAGTTCATGACCACTAAATCAGCCCCACAAGAAATATTAAAGTGGATGTTTTGAGTGGAAAGGAAAGACCAAAAGTGACAATTTGACAATAGGAAACACAAATAAGAAACGCAAAAGTAAACACAAAATCAATAAAAATGAATGTTTCTTTAAAAAATCAGTCAAGGAACTCACAAAATGTAAGGATATACAACATGACACCATATACCTAAAACCTGGGGAGGAGAGGAGTAAAGAATGGTTCAAACTTAAATGACCATCAACTTAATATAGACTGATATATGCAGAAAATGTCATATATAAACCTAATGGTAACCACAAATCAAAAGCCACTAATAAATATACAAAGAATAAAGAGAAAGAAATCCAAATATATCATTAAAGAAAATCAGGGAACCATGAAAGAGGGAAATACAAGATCAAGAAAAAAATAGATATATCCATATATATATGGATATATGTATGTATATACATATATATACATATACATATACATACTATATATATATATATAGCCTTTTTATTCCTTGTTTTGTAGTTGCTTCTAAAGATTTATTATATACATTTATATATATACATAATATATATTTATTACTTCTTTTGTAATATATATATATGATCACTCTAAATGTAAATGGATTAAATGCTCCAATCAGAAGACATAGGGTGACAAAGTGGATAAAAAAACAAGATCCAGGTATATGCTAGACCTAAAGACACATGCAAATTGTAAGTGAGGGGATAGAGAAACATCTATTATGTAAATGGAATTTTTAAAAAGCTGGCATATCAATACATATCTTGTTCAATACACATTTTAAAACAAAGACAAAAACAAGAGACAAAAAGCCAGTATATAATAATAAATGGGACAATCAAACAAGAAAATCTAACAACTGTAAATATTTATGTACCCAACATGGGAGCCCCGTTCATAAAACAATAACAAATACAAAGGAACTAATAAATAATAATACAATAATAGTAGGGGGCTTTAAAGCCCATTTATATCAATGGACAGCTCATCTGAACAGAAAACCAACTAAGAAACAACGGCTTTGAATGACACTCTGGACCAGATAGATTTAGCAGATATATTTAAAACATTCCATCCTAAACAGCAAAATAACATTATTTTCTCCTCCATGTGGAATGTTCTCCAGAATACATCAAATATTACACCACAAAAGAAGCTTCAAAACAATCCAAGGTCAAAATTATACCATGCATCTTTTCTGACCACAATGCTATAACACTAGAAGTTAACCACAAGAAAATATCTGGAAAGACCACAAATGCATGGAGGTTAAATAACATGCTACTAAACAATGAATGGGTTAAACAAGAAATCAAAGAAGAAATTCAAAACTATATGGAGACAAATGAAAATGAAAACACAAGAACCTAAAACTTTGGGATGGAACAAAAACAGTTCTAAAAGGGAAGTTTATAGCAATAAGCCCTACCTCAAGAAGCAAGAAAAATCTAAAACAAACTAAACTTATTCCTAAAGGAGCTAGAAAAGAACAGACAAAACCTGAAACTAGCAGAAGGAAGGAAATAACGAAGATTAAACAGAAATAAATAATATAGAAACTAAAATAATTTTAAGAATTAAAAAAAAAAAAACAGACAAATGAAACCAAAAATTGGTTCTTGGAAAAATCAATAAAACTGATAAACCTCTATACAGAGTTATCAAGAAAAAAGAGAAAGGACTCAAATAAGTAAAATCACAAATGAGAGTGGAGAGATCATAACCAATACCACTGAAATAAAAATAATGGTAAGAAAATACTATGAAAAACAAATTGGACAACGTAGAAGAAATAGATGCATTCCTAGAAACATGTAAGCTGCCAAAACTGAAACAGGAAGAAATAGAAAATTTGAGCAGACCAATAATAATAAAGAAATTGAATCAGTAATCAAAAAACCCCAAACAAATTCAGCACTTCACAGGCATGTTCTACCAAGCATTTAAAGAAGAGTTAATACTTATTTTTCTCAAACCATTCCAAAAGATAGAAAAGGAAGGAAAACTTTCAAATTTTATTTATGAGATACCAAAGCCACATAAAGACACCACTAGAAAAGAGAACTATAGGCCAGTATTTCTGATGAAAATAGATGCAAAAATCATCAACAAAACACTAGCAAAAAAATCCAGTAATGCATTTAAAAAGTCATTCACCACGATCAAGTGAAATTTATTCCTGGGTTGCAAGAGTGGCTCAATATTTGCAAGTCAATTAACATGATACATCACATTAATTAAAGAAATGATAAGAACCATATGATCATTTCAATAAATCCAGAAAAAAACATTTGACAAAGTACAATATCCATTCATGATAAAAACCTTCAACAAAGGTAAGTTTATAGGGAACATATGTCAACATACTAAAAGCTATCTATAAAAAATCCACAGCTATATAATCCTAATGGGAAAAAAACTGAACTTTTCTCCTAAGGTCAGGAATAAGATGAAGAGGTATACTCTCACCACTCTTATTCAACATAGTACTGGAAGTCCTGGCCACAACAATCAGACAACAAAAAAGAATAAAATTGACATTCAAATCAGTAAGAAGAAAGTAAAACTTTCATTATTTTCAGATGACCTTATTCTATATATAGAAAAACTGAAAAACCAACAAAAACCACTAGAACTGATAAATGAATTCAGCAAACAGATTTCTGTGCAAAACCAATGTACAGAAATCTGTTGCATTTCTACACACTAATAACAAAACAGCGGAAAAAGGAATTAAGAAAACAGTCTCATTTACAATTATACCCCAACTAATAAGATGCCTAGGAATAAACCTAATGAAGGAGGTGAGAGACCTGTACTCTGAAAGCCATAAAACAGTGATGAAAGAAGTTCAAGATGACACAAAGAAATGGAAAGACAGTCTGTGCTCATGACTGAAGGAACAAATAGTGTCAAAATGCCTATACTACCCAAACAGTCTACAGATTTAATATAATCCTTGTCAAAATACCAATAACATTTTTTATAGAGCTAGAACAAAGAATCTTAAAATTTGTATGTAACCACAAAAGACCTCAACTAGTCAAGGCAAATTTGTAAAACAGAAACAAAGCTGAGGGCATCACAATTCCAGACCTCAAGTTATATTACAAAGCTACAGTAATCAAAACAATGTGGTACTGGAAGAGAAATAAATGCATAGATCAGTATAACAGAATAGAAATCCCAGAAATAAACCCATAAATATATGGTCACTTAATCTCAAACAAAGGAGGAAAGAATATCCAAAGGCAAAAAGACAAATGGTGTTGTGAAAACTGGACAGCTTGCATGCAAAAGAATAAAACTGGACCACTTTTTTACACTACATGAAAAAATAAATTCAAAATGAATTAAAGATCTAAATGTGAGACCTGAAGTAATAAAAATCCTAGGGGGTTGAAAAACACAGGCAGTAATTTCTCTTGACATTGGCTATAGCAATATCTTACTACATGTGTTTGCTGAAGCAAGGGAAACAAAAGCAAAAATAAATTATTGGGGTTACATCAAAATATAAAGCTTCTACATAAAAAAGAGAACAATCAACAAAACTAAAAGCCAACCTTCAGAGTGAGAGAAAATATTTGCAAATTACATATCCAATAAAAGTTTATTATCCAAAATTTATAAAGAATTGATACGACTCAATACCCCAAAACAAATAATCCAATAAAAATTGGGTAGAAGGGGGGCCTGGGTGGCTCAGTGGGTTGAGCCTCTGCCTTTGGCTCGGGTCCTGGTCTCAGGGTCCTGGGATTGGGCCTCACATCAGGCTCTCTGCTCAGTGGGGAGCCTGCTTCCCCCTCTCTCTGTCTGCATCTCTGCCTCCTTGTGATCTCTCTGTCAAATATACAAATATTTTTTTTTAAATGGGCAGAAGACATGAACAGACATTTTCCAAAGAAGACGTACAAATGGCCAACAGACACATGAAAAGATGCTCAACATCACTCATCATCTGGCATCTACAGATCAAAACCACAATTAGGTATTACCTTACATCTGTCAGAATGGCTAATATCAACAAGAAACCACAGGTGTTGGCAAGGATGTGGAGAAAAAGGAACACTTGTGCACTGTTGGTGGGAATGCAAACTGGTGCATTCACTGTGGAGAGCAGTATGGCGTTTCCTCAAAATATTAAAAATAGAACTACCCTACAATCCAGCAACTGCACTACTGGATATTTGCCTAAAGAATACAAAAACAAATACCAAAAAAAAAAAAAATACAAAATACAAATACAAAAAGCGAAGGGATACATGAACCCCAGTGTCTATAGCAGCATTCTTTACATAACAAAATTACGGTAGCTGCCCAAATGTCCATCTCTTGATGAATAGATAAAGAAGACATGATAGATATATATCATTCAGCCATTAAAAAAAAGAAGAAGAAATCTTGCCATTTACAATGACATGGATAGAGCTAGAGAGTGTTATGCCAAGCAAAATAAGTAAGAGAAAGACAAGTACCATATGATTTCACTCATATGTGGAATTTAAGAAACAAAACAAATGAGCATGTGGGAAAACAAGAGAGAGGCAAACCATAACTATAGTGAACAAACTGATGTTTATCAGAGGGGAGATGGGTGGGGGATGGGTGAAATAAATGTTGAGGATTAAGGAGCATACTTGTAATGAGCTCTGGGTCAGAAATGGAAGCATTTAATCAGTTGGTTGTACATGTGGAACTAATATTATACTGTATGCTACCTAGTTAGAATTAAAATGAAAACTTTTTAAAAAAGCATGGTTTGAAGAAAGTCACATTTGGAAATTTCCCTTAGTTTGTGATTTTATTATTGTTATTGGTTTTTTTCTTACAAAAACAGCTTAGCAACTGAAAATGTGGGATATATTTTGAATTATTAAAAAGACAGCAATTGCAGGCGAATGGGTGGCTCAGTGGGGTAAAGCCTCTGCCTTCGGCTCAGGTCATGATCCCAGGGTCCTGGGATTGAGCCCCACATCGGACTCTCTGCTCAGCAGGGAGCCTGCTTCCATTCCTCTCTCTCTGCCTGCCTCTCTGCCTACTTGTGATCTCTGTCTGTCAAATAAATAAATAAATAAATCCTTAAAAAAAAAAAGACAGCAATTGCCATTAACAAATTTTTTTTTTTTTTTAAAGATCTTATTTATTTATTTGAGAGAGAGGCAGTGAGAGAGCATGAGCGAGGAGAAGGTCAGAGGGAGAAGCAGACTCCCCGTGGAGCTGGGAGCCCGATGCGGGACTCGATCCTGGGTCTCCGGGATCATGACCTGAGCCGAAGGCAGCCGTCCAAACAACTGAGCCACCCAGGCGTCCCTGCCATTAACAAATTTTTAATCTTCATGTGATCTTTTCACTGATTTCACTGTTGCTGGAAGAATACAAGTTCTCATGACCCAAGATCTTGTACCAAGCTTGGCAGTGTTCAGAACCATCCCAACACACAAGTGCCTCCACCTGGATTCCCAGAATCTGGTTAGAAGGTGCCAAATCTGGCTCTAATATTCCTACTCTGAGAAGAGTCAAGAGTTGTGATCCCTACCGTAGAAAGTTTATAAAAATGCATTCTTAGGGACGCCTGGGTGGCTCAGTTGGTTAAGCGGCTGCCTTTGGCTCAGGTCATGATCCCAGCATCCTGGGATCGAGTCCCACATCGGGCTCCTTGTTCAGCAGGGAGCCTGCTTCTCCCTCTGCCTCTGCCTGCCACTCTGTCTGCTTGTGCTCGCTCACGCTCTCTCCCTCTCTCTCTGACAAATAAATAAGTTTTTTAAAAAATGCATTCTTAGGGGAATGATGTTTTGGAAGGCATAGTTGTGTGAATCCCAGAGCTGCATAACTAGGAATATAGATGAAACTACATAACCAAGAAAACTTTCTCCATTCCATCCTGTCTTCCTTTCTCTAGTCTATTAAGCTCTTTTAAACACCAGTCAGAATGAGTAAAGAACAATTCTGAACAATAGGTCTCTGGCAAATCCTGCGTGCTTGTCATGTCTGTAATTGGAGATGTTTAATAATAATCATAGTTACTAGTTATTGAGTGTTGTGTATGGGTCAAGCCAAGGTTTGTGGACTTGACCCTATGATTAACAATTAAATACGTATCTTTAAGCATAAATCTTTGTCCTAATCTCTAAAATTGTTAGGTAATTTTCTTAAATAAATTTATAGCAAAAATATATCAGGCTTTAGTGTGATTGATATTTTCTTCTCTTGAAAGGAAACCATAACATGCATAACATAAATTGTTATTAGTTATTAACTTTTCACCATATTTGGAGGAAACTTTTTTCCAAATGATTCCCCACCTACAATGTTTACATGATTTCATGTATAGACAATTTTAATATTTAGCCAAAACAATCTTTCCCTTTCCTTTAGTGACTTGTTCCTTTGCTCCTTTGAGTCTTTCTAATTCAGAAGAGAGAAAGATAATAATCAACCTAGACCTCACAAAGTAGTCCACTGACCAATGCCAGGCTGAGAACTTGTGGTTACTTGTTAGTATTGAGAAAGAACCTTTTAGAAACTTATATAGAAATATTATAGAATGAATTTTTGTTTATTTACTCAAAATAATAATAAAATGGTGTTTATGTTTTGTCTTTTTATTCAATTTTTCTAATAATTCATTTTAATGTTTTTTTTTAAAGAATTGTTAATGACATACTGGAGAAGTTTGACATCAGTGATCTATCTTTTCTCCTTATTTTTGGCCCTTGGAAAAGAAGATAATATTTTTAAAAATTTTGTTTTTATTTTTGTCTCTTTTATATGTATACATACCTATTTAATATATGAGAAAAATTAATTTGATTCATGGTATGTCATATGTTTAAAACATTACTTATAATAACAATTTTCAGAACCACAAGATAATGGTCTAGGAAATTCCAAAGCTCTCACTCCCCACACAAAAATAGGGGGAAAAAAAATCAAAACCAAACTAAAACAAAATTTTTTTAAAAAGCCAACATCAGGGGTGCCTGGGTGGCTCAGTGAGTTAAAGCCTCTGCCTTCGGCTCAGGTCATGATCTCAGGGTCCTGGGATCAAGCCCTGCATCGGGCCCTCTGCTCAGCAGGGAGCCTGCTTCCTCCTCTCTCTCTGTCTCTCTGCCTACTTGTGGCCTCTGTCTGTCTTTTAAAAAAAAAGCCAACATCAAACTGAAGTTGTCTGAACCAACCTTATAGGAGCTCTGTAAAACGGTCAGTTTCATAGCCAGCAGGCAAATACGCAATTAAGAAAAAGCTATCTTGAAAATGGTAGGAAAGTTTTGTGGCATTTTTGCTCATCTTGTACCACTCCCTTACCAGTGCAGTGGTGATATTGGTCTCGAGCAGATGGCAGCCCAGTTCCCAGATTCCCCCCTGAACCAGAGGCAGCAGAGCAGACTTTATTTGCAAATTAGTATGCACATCTGTTCAAATTTGTCTGGGGGATATCCAAAGGAATGACATAAGATACTCATCTCTGTTTTGCATAGCTTGGAATGTAATCAGGAAAAGTGAAGGGCACTGTTTGTAAAAGCTACAAGATGATTATAATCTCACAGACATCTGGGGAAGAGAGAGTGGGTGGAGATATATAATAGACAATCAAAGGGCCAAAAGAGAAGCTGGGCCAAGATGACTTGGAAAAATTAGGACACTCAAAATCAGCAATATAAACAGGGGAATCTAGAAAACCACCTGCATGTCCAGAGAAAACATAAGCTTAGAAAAGTACTACAAAACCTTAAGCATCACCTCAAGGATGATGTCTAAGCTCAGAGCAAGCTTACCTAAGAGATTAAGGAGTGTTCCAGCACAGAGTTGATTGGCAAAACTGGAAAAAGGATTGTTCTCTCTGTTTCATTTTTTTTAATTTTTCTCATTTTTGTTTTTTTTTCCCTAACATTCAATAAAATCTTTGCCAAAATATTAGCTGAACGTGAACTAAAGGAATAGAGTCTTCAACAATCAAACCTGACAAGAAATAGTGTTTGTAAAAATAGTTTAGAAAAGTCTCAAATGGACTTTATAGCCTTCAACAATCAAAATGACAATAACAAAAGCAAATCTTGGGGAATGGAGAGAATCTGATTTTCAGAGTTATCACATTATAATAGGCAATGTCCAATTTTCAATTTAAAGACTATAAGACATACAAATAAAAAAAGGTAAAGATAAGTTACTTAAAATTTCAAAAATAAATTCAAAATAAACTGAAAGAAGTCATGTCTGAGAAAGCCTAGATATCATACATACCAGCCAAAGACTTCACAACTATCTTAAATATATTCAAAGAGCTAAGGTAAAATATGGACAGAGACATAGAGGAAATTAGGAAATAATATATGAACAGATTGAGACTATAAACAGAAAGATACAAATTATAAAAAAGGACCAAAAATAAATTGTGGGTCTAAACAGTATAGTAATTAAAATAAAAATGTTACTATGGGGTTCAACAGCAGATTTGAGAATGCAGAGAACCACTTAATTTGAAGATAAAACAATTTAAATGATCAAGTCTGAGAAACAGAAAATACAAAATAAAGAGAAGTGAACAGAGCCAAGGGACTTGCAGGACACTATAAAGTAGATCAACGTACACATTATGGTTGTCCCAGAAGAAGAGAAAGAAAAAAGGGCAGAAAAATTATTTAAAGAAGTAAGGATAACAAGCTTTCCAAATTTGATCCAAAGATCTGAATCTGAAAAACTAAGAAGCTCAATGAACTCCAAGCAAATGAACCTAAAGGAATTCACACTGAGAATTATCTGCTACTCATCAAAAGACAAAGAGTAAATCTTAATAATAGCAAGAAAGAAGTGACTTGTCATGTACAAGGAATCGTTAGTAAAATTATCAGCTGATTTCTCATCAGAAATCTTGGAGAGCAAAAGAAGGAAGATGACATGTTTAAAGTGATGGAAAAGAAGATGTCATCTGATAATTCCATATCTGACAAAATTTTCCTTCAAAAATAATGACGAAATTAAGACATCAAGATAAACAAAAGTTGAGTGAGTTCATTTCCACTAAACCTGACTTACACAAAACACTGAAGGAGGTACTTTAGGTTGAAATGAAGGAGATTATGCCATGACTTGAATGTGTGCAGGATAAAGGGAATTACATAGGCAGTACAAAAGTGTATATTATTGTAATTTTGGTTTGTTACTCTACTTTTTACTTTGTATAGGATTCCAAAAACAAATACGTAAAAAATTACAGAGCAAAATAAACGCAAATGTAGCAGAAGGAAGGAAATAATAAACATTAGAGTGGTGATGAATAGAATAGAGCATAGAAAATAGAGAAAATCAAACCAAGAGTTGCTTCTTTGAAAAGATTTTTTAAAAACTGACATGATTTTAACTAGATGGACCAAGATAAAAAGTGGGAAAACTCTAATTAATCAAATAGGAAATGAAAGTGGGGACATTATTACCAATTTTACAGAAATAAAAAGATTATAAGAGTACTATGAAGAGTTGTACACTAACAAATTGGGTAACCTACATAAAATGGACAACCTACCAAAATTAAATTATAAAGAAATAGAAAATCTCAATAGGCCTATAGGTAGTAATTAGATTGAATCAGAATAAAAAATCTCTTTACAAAGAAAAGTCTTGGACCAGATGGCTTCAGTGGTGAATTCTACCAAACATTTAACAGAGAACTGAAACAAATCCTCAAAATCCTTCAAAAAATCTAGGAAGAATGAATACTTCCAAACTCATCCTCTGAGGCCAGCATCATCTTGATACCAATACCAGAGATACAAGAAAAGGAAACTACACAGCAATATTCCTTTTAAATATAGATGTGGAAATCCTAAACAAAATACTAACATACCATGTTTCACAGCATAGTAAAACAATTATAAACTATGACTAATGAGATGTATTACTAGATTGCAAAGATAATTCAAAATATGAAAATCTTTCAGTGTGATAACCAGATTAATGGAATGAAGGAAAACCCACATGATTAACTCAACAGTTGAAGAAAAAGTATTTGATAAAATTCAACAGCTTTTCATTGTAAGAATGCTGAATAAAATAGGAATTGCAGGAAACTCCATAAAAATAATAAAGGCTATATGCAAACAATCCACAGCTAACATCATACCCAATGGTGAAAAACTGAAAGCTTTTCCCCTAAGATCAGGAACAAGATGAAGATGCCTGCTTTCACTTCTATTCAACACAGATTTGGAAGTTCTAGTCAAAGCAATTAGATAGCAAATGGCTTCCAAACTGGAGATGAAGAAGTAAAATTATCTCCATTATCAAATTACATGATCTTAAGTACAGAAAATCTTAAAGAGTACACGTGCACACACACACACACATGCACACACACACACACACACACGCACTTACAGCTAGTAAATGAGTTCAGCAAAGTTACAGGATACAAAATTAATACACAAAATTGGTTACATTTCTATACATTTAACAATGAGTAATACAAAAAGGAAAGTAAGAAGACAATCTTATTTACAATGGAAAATCTTTGTAACATTGGATTTCACAGTGATTTTTGGGGGATATGAAACCAAAAGCACAAGACAAAGAAAAAAACTAGATAAATTAAGTGTCCTGAAATTTAAAAAAAGAGTGTGCACTAATGAACACTCTACAGAGATTGAAAAGACCACAGAATAGGAGGAATATTTGCAAATCATGTATCTGATAAGATTAATATCCAGGGGCACCTGGGTGGCTCAGTGGATTAAGCCTCTGCCTTCGTCTCAGGTCATGATCTCAGGGTTTTGGGATCGAGCCCCGCATCGGGCTCTCTGCTCAGCGGGGAGCCTGCTTCTCCTCCCCCCTGCCTGCCTCTCTGCCTATTTGTGATCTCTGTCTGTCAAATAAAAAAAAAGATTAATATCCAAAATACATAAAGAATTCTTACATTTTAAAACACTTTTTAAAAAGTTAATTAGAAGTGGGCAATGGGGCCACCTAGGTGGCTCAGTCAGTTAAGCATCTGACACTAGATTTTGGCTCAGGTCATGATCTCAGTAACATGATATCGATCCCTACCTTTGGCTCTGCACTCAGCATAAAGTCTGTTCAAGATCCTCAAGATCTCCCTCTGCTCTTCTTCCTGCTCACATGTTCTCTCTCTCTGAAATGAATAAATAAAATCTTTTATACATACGTACATATATAAATACATAGGCAATGGACTTGAATAGACATTTCACCAAAGAAAATACACAAAAGTCCAATAAGCCCATGAAAAAATGGTTAACATCACCAGTCATCAAGGAAATCCAAATCAAAATCACAATGAGATATCATTTACACACATTAGAATGACTATTGGTTTTTTTCTTTTTTTTTACAGTTTTTTAAATTAATTTCTTTTCAGCGTTACAGAATTCATTGTTTATGCACCATACCCAGTGCTCCATGCCATATGTGCCCTCCATAATACCCACCACCTGGCTCCTCCCACCTCCCACCTGCCGCCCCTTCAAAACCCTCAGATTGTTTTTCAGAGTCTATAGTCTCTCATGGTTCATCTCCCTTTCCAATTTCCCTCAATTCCCTTCTCCTCTCCATCTCCCTATGTCCTCCATGTTATTTGTTATGCTCCACAAATAAGTGAAACCATATGATAATTGACTCTCTCTGCTTGACTTATTTCACTCAGCACAATCTCATGGAAAATAGCAAGTGTTGGTAGTGGTATAGAAAATTTGGAACACTTGGGCATTGCTGGTGGGAATGTAAAATGGGGCAGTCACTGTGGAAAACACTTCTCTGGTTCCTCAAAAATTAAACATAAAACCCCATATGAGCCATCAATTCCACTTCTAGAAATATATTCAAAAAATTAAAAACAGGGACTCAAAACAAATATTCTTATACCAATTACCACAGCAGCATGCTTTCAAAAGATTTACATTTTTGGAGGAGTTTTAGGTTCACAGCAATTTGAAATAAAACTACAGAGATGTTCCATAGAACCCTTTAACCCAACCATGCACAGCCTACTCCATGGTCAACATCCACCATCAGAGTGGTTGGTACATATGTTACAATTGATGAACCTACACTGACAAATCAAAATTATCTCAAGCTTATAGTTTATATTAGAATTCACTCTTGATGGTATACATTCTGTGACTTTGGACAGATGTATGACATATATACATCATTATCCTATAATATAGAGTGTTTTCACTGCACTGAAGCTCCTTTGTATGACATTATAATAATGAATACATGTCATTATGCATGTATCCAAACTCATAAAATGTCAACATTAAGACTGAATCCTGGTTTACACTATGGACTTTGAAAAAAAAAATCCTGTTTTCCACATACTTATCCCTTTCCCCAACACTTGGCAACTACTCTCTTTACTATTAAGTTTGTTTTTCAGAATGTAACATAGTTGGAATCATATGGTTTATAACCATTTCAGATTAGTTCTTTCACTAAGCAATATGCATTTAGGTTTCTCCATGTCTTTTCTCCATGAGGTATCATGGCTTGATAGCTCATTGATTGTTAGTGCTATATGATATTCCATTGTCTAGATATAACACAGTTCACTTATCTATTTATTGACTGAAGGACAACTAGGATTCTTCCAAGCATAGTGGCAATTATGAATAAAGATGCTATAAACATCTGTGTGCAAGTTTTCGTGCAGGCATAAATTTTCAACTTCTTTGGGATTTCACACACAAAAGGAGTATGGTTGTTGTATAATAAGAGCATATTTAGTTTTATAAGAAATCACCCTATGGTATTCCAAAGCTGCTATGCTTTTGTGCATTCCTTAAATGTTTGGTAGAACTCACCAGAGAACCCATTTGAACTAGTGTTTTGTGGTTTTGAAGGTTATTATTTATTCAATTTCCTTAATAGATATAGCTCCATTCAGATAGTATATTTCTTCTTATGTGAGTTTTAGCAATTTGTGCCTTTCAAGGAATTGGTCCATTTTATCTAGGTTATCAAAATTGTCAGTTTAGACCTATTCATAGGATTCCTTTATTATCCTTTCAGTTAAGGTCGGTGGGATCTGTAGTGATGTTCCTTCCTTCATTTCTAGTATTAGTAATTTGTATCCTCTTCTTTTTTTCTTAGTTAACATGGCTAGAGACTTACCAATTTTAATTTATCTTTCCAAAGAACCATCTTTTGGTTTCACCAATTTTTTGTATTGATTTCTTGTTGGCAATTACATTGATTTCTGCTCTTTCACCACACACATATTTTTTTTAACTTATGCTGACTTCAGATTTAATTTGCCCTTCTTTTTCTAATATCCTAAGGGACAAAGAAAATTGCAAACTTAGACATTTACTTAGACCTTTCTTCTTCTCTAGTATATGCATTTATCACTTATTGACAATAGCTAAAAGAAGAAGACCTCAAGTACACATCGAGAGATTAATACATAAGCAAAATGTGATATATTCTTACTATGGAACATTATTCAGGCGTAAAAAGGAATGAAATTGTGGTACATGCTAAAACATGGATGAACCTTGGAAATATTATGGTAAGTGAAATAAATCAGAGACAAAAGGACAAGTATTGTATTAATCTATTTAGATATCTGTGTAAATCTCAGCCTCTTGCAAGTGATGTTATCAGGTAGGAATGTCTAAGCTACTCACCTAAAGTCCATGCTAAATGTGATGAACCCCCATAGACATCTCCCCAACCAGACCCAATGTTGTGACTGGACTCGCCTTTGTGGTTCATATTTTAATTTCAGGACACAACTCAGGAACAATCATCAGAGAACTTTGTAGCACAACATTTATTAGTCATAAGTCCTAGAGTTACTCATATCATACCTCAGGGCTACTCAGTGAGTTCAATGGTGGGAAGAGAAGAAAAAAGTACAGAACACAGGATCTGCTTTTATTGGGCTCTGAGTGCGAGGTGCCTAGAATTTCATGGGTTCACTTTTGGTGAATTTAAGACATAATAGCAAGAATTAGGACAGGGAAAGATAAAGCAGGCTCATGCAAACATTCAGTTATCAAGATTATCCAGGGTTTTCTAAAAGGGAAATTCCTGGATGGGAAAGTGACTTGGTTTCTTATCTAGTTGCTTTACTAACTGTGTCAAAAGCCAGCAGTGTTTATTCCAGATGGATGTCTTTGAAATGGATACCTCCATAATCAAGAGCTAATGCCAGTCACTGACATTACCAGCGAGGCAAATTTACAGAGACAGAAAGCAAAATAGAAGTTACCATGGCTGGGGTGGGGGAGAGAGGAATGAAGAATTATTGTTTAATGGGTAGGGAATTTCTATTTGAGATGATGAAAAAGTTCTAGAAATGGATGGTGGTGATGCTTATACAACATTGTGAAGTACTAAATGAGACTTAATGCACACCTGCGAATGGTTAAAATAGCAAATTTTATGTAATGTATATTTGATTACAATAAAAAGAAATAAATTTTTGCAAAGCCATGTAGTAATTTAATTCATCTTGACCAAACTAATTTGGAATTATCCTTTGTCACGTAGTATTCTTGTATTTATTATCTTCCAGTTTTAGGCTTTTATGACCCTTTATCCTGATATCCACTCAGGCACCAGTGTTGTAATCTATTCCCTTTACTTTTTTATCCCTTTTGTGATACCATTTTTTTCCCTCATAGAGGTAATTATTCTTCAGCCATTCTTTAATAGTCACATAGTTTTCAATTATGGATGTAGGACATTTCATTCTTCAATGTAGGTAATTAAGGATATTTCTAATCTTTAGTATTATGCATAATGTTGCAGTAAATATTCTTAGCCCAGGATTTTTTCAGCATATTTACTTGTTCTGCTACTATAATTTAAAAGGAATTTCACTGCTCAAAGAGTAGAAAAATTACATCTATATTTATGTCTCTTTTCCTATCTTAACCTATACCCAAACCCATGTGCATATGCATGTCTGTATCTCTATATCTCTCATCAATGTATCTATCCATCTATCATGAGAGAGAGAAACCATAGGAAAATTGTGCTAATTCATACTCCTAGAAGCAGTCTATGGAAGTATAAATTTCCTGCCACTATTAACAATGCTAGAGAATGTCAAGTTTTTAAAAAGCTTGAAAGACTTGATTTATATGCCTTTTTTTTCTGGTAAGATGGAGATATCTTCACATTTTTACTAGACATTTGTACTTTTGAAATTTGTCAATTGTTTATCCATGTGTTTTATCCATTCTTTTATTAAATAATTGGTCTTTTAAGAACTCATTTGCAGAATTATCTTAATATATTAGTGTGTGCTGTGCAGAAAAGAGTCAAGGTAACAGTTTTGAGACCACTATCCTTAGAAAAGCCTGCTTGTGAGGTATGCTCTTGGCTGGCATCTGGGAACTTATATTTGGGGAGTGTTCTCACCAGTCTCTAATTGATGAGAGGTGTCTCACTGCATTTAAACTGTTTGTACAAACAATGCAGTTTATGCTGGATGCCTGTTTTCCTTCTGGGACTCTGGAATTTTGGTACACACTAGGAGGAGGGTACCTTCAGGAGCAGCACCAATAAAGTCCTTCAGCACTGAGTCTCCAATGAACTTCTCAGATGGATGACATTTCACATGAGTTTTATATACACAAGTTACATACATAATTTATATACATAATTTTATACTGTTTGGAATTAAACATGGCCTCTTAACTCCATTGGGGGAGGATTCTTAAAAGCTTGCATCTGAAAAAAAAAAAAAAAAGTTTGCATCTGGTTTCCTCTGACCTTCACCCATCCACCTTTTTGCCCACCTTTGCTGATTTCATTCTCTTTTGTCTACACTAACTGTAGCCTTACGTGTGACTACAAACTGAGTCCTATAAGTTGTCCCAGAGAATGGCCAAACCTGGAAGCAGACTTAGGGAACCCCTGACACACGTATTAATCCTTAATCTTGGAAAGCATGCACATATTATTTCTTACCATTATCTTTTTATACGTGTGCAAGTGAAAATATTCATTCCCCAGATTTACCCTTCTCAGAGCACTACCTGATGATGTTCCTTCCTATCCTTGTTTCTTGTGTGTCACTATTTTCATTCTGCCCTGCTTATGTGGCACCCCTGGCAAAACTTCAAAGACAGGCTGAAGGAAAATTATTAACAGAGGTGCTTTCTTAGATAGTACCTGCAGTATTGCCTCAGCTTCTACACATTGTATATTTTTAGTCTCTGAACCCGTGAAGAAAACATTCTTAAAGTCATTCAGGCATGAAGTATTTATCAAGATCAGCAGCTGACTATTGTGGGGGCCAAGAAAATTAAAGCCATCCTACCTCAACTGATGTGGGAAACAGAGACAGAAGAAAATCATTAAAATTCCTTACCTACTAGTGGCTCTCCTCTCGGGACTCAACTGCCCTCACCTTGAAGTTTTGCTAAGGACAATCCTAGCCTGACCGACACGCTACCCCAACAGGTCCGACCAGGATCCTGTAAGTCTACTCTAACAATTCCTTCAGGAAACTTATCTCTAAACCTCCAGGATAGTGTCAAGAATCATTCCCAAGCATATGGCCCACTGATATATATCTAAAGGATCTCACGAGAAGATTTTTATTATTGGTAATAAATAACCTTTCTCCCAACAATAGCTAGACCCTCAAGGTCCTGGAGACCTTGCTTCCAAAATTCCTTAGAGACTTACATCATCCATAATCCCCTTTGTCCTCACCCACCACCAAGTCCACCCCTACCCTGCCTTTAAAAACTCTGACTGTAATCTGGTTCAGGTCCAAGTCCCTACTCCGCTGCATCGGGTATACTTGGGCCCAAGCTTAAGCTTGTCAAATAAACCCTCGTGTGATTGCATCAGTGCTTGGCTCCTTGGTGGTCTGTCGGGATGCGAAAACTCGGGCATAACAACTATGAGTTCCAGCTCAACTCCATATGCCATTTAATTGGTGTAAATTCCTCTCCCAACTCCTTGAAATATTTTACTATTTTTACTTCTCAATGTTATGAATTTTCATCTTTTCCTATTTTTTGTAAGTAGGTTTTTAGATGAGGAACGGGAGAACCAGAGCATGGGCTGCAAATCAGGCAGGGATTTAGATGGCAAATATTTTAATATATTTCCTAGCAGTTATTTTTCTCCAAGAAAAATCTTCAACAGAAATCTTTAACAAAATCTTTGACAGAAAATGTAAGCTCTAAGTTGTAACTCTGTTAATAAGGGAACATTCATACATTTGGGAAGGGAAAAAATATAAAGAAGAGCTTTCAGAAGATAATGTCCCATTTAAAGAAAAAGAGTAACTCAGGTAATTTAATATAAACTCCTAAAAGGCAGGAAAAAAATATTCAAGTTAATTAGAATTAGAATTAGAAGTAAAAATGGCTTTTATGTTGTTTCATGCAATTCTGCTTCTGCAGAGTAAAATTAAATATCTTTATAAAATTAAGTCTCTTCGTACAAGCTGCCAACTATGCAAATAATTTTGTCATTTTTAGAACATACTGGAAAAGAACACCATTTGCTGTATTAAATGGACAAGAGATGGCTTCAGAACTGACAGAAGATGACCATGACAGGAAAAACAGAATCCAATGTCCTGAGAAAGGAATAAAACCAGCGCAGAAATAAAAACCCGTAACAGCGGCACTAGATGGTCATTTGTCTATCAGCAACAATGACCACAAGAGCTCCTCTGAAAATAACCCATGAAACAGACCATAATAACAATGAAATTTCTGAATCAGATTTTCAAAGTCAGATAAGAAAGATCTGTAAGTCCATGTATTTCATGACTTTTCTGTTTTTGAGTTCTAAATTTGGTATCTCTCTTTTGGCTAGGACATTTCTCCAACTTATATGTTAAATAATGATACACAGGCCATTTATTTTCTAACTCATTTTCCTGGGAAGTCTTCCTGTTCATTTTCAAATGTCTTTTAAAACATAGCTCGTTATAAAATTCTTGCTTCACAGTTCTTGTTTCCAGCATGATGGAATATGGAGTTCAACGAATCCTTTCTCCAAGAAATTACTTTACAATGGGACGAAGTTGTCAAAAACATCAATTTCAACTCTCTGGAAATAGACCATAGGCATACAACCAAACCAAGAAGGATCTATTCACGAGAACTCCTGAACTTTAAGTTAGAATGGGACAAGTCACTTACAGTTGCTCCCACCCTTTCTCAGAAGCCCTGTGAGTGGTCTTTTGATGGGACAGGGCAGACTGAGACCAGCATCTTTCATGCCACTCCTGGAGGAGGCTCACTGCTGGAGCATTGTTAGTCACAGTTGGAATCCCTGCAACAAGCAAACAGGGAGAGCCAGCAGCTTGCCAGAGGTTGTAGTATAGGTGGGAGCAAGTGATGTCTCAGAAGATTAGCTGGGGATTTAACAGTAAACTTTAGTAGGTGAGACAGTCTTCCCGGACTTGAAAGCTCTCTATAAGCCCTGGTTGACTGAATGCTTGCAGACATACAGCAGAGAACAGAGAGAACCCAAGTCATCCAAACATCCATGGCCAAGAAGCCTGGACATTAAAGCCTCCAGACAAGCCAGAGGAAGGTCCAGTGGAAAGTGAAAGCTGGGGCAAATTCAAAAGGAGCTGGCTTTACTTGCAAGTCAGTGCATCAGCACAGATTGGAAACTTGCTGGTTCAAGGTGTTTGAGCCCCACTGCTCACAAACTCAGCTCGTATTAATAGGAACACACCCTAAAAAAGCCAATCTTAAAAATAAAATCAAGAGGGGCACCTGGGTGGCTCAGTGGGTTAAAGCCTCTGCCTTCAGCTCAGGTCATGATCCCAAGGTCCTGGGATCGAGTCCCGCATCAGGCTCTCTGCTCAGCAGGAGCCTGCTTTCCTCTCTCTCTCTCTGCCTGCCTCTCTGCCTACTTGTGATCTCTCTGTCTGTCAAATAAATAAATAAAAATCTTAAAAAAAAATAAAAATAAAATAAAATCAAGGAAAATAAACTAAGCAGAGATAGGAAGTTGCACACTGTAGAGGACCACAATCTTTATCATTTAAACCAGGCCAATTACCAAGCAAACAAAATAAATAAAAAATGTATGACTTTGGGGTTGTGACAATATATCATCTAAAGTATCCAATATTCAACCAAAAACTGTGAGACATACAAAGAAATAAGTGTATGCTAAATAATTTTTTTAAAAAAGCACTCAAAAAAGATATGTCTTGGATGTCATCAAATACTGAATTTAGCAAAAGCTTCAAAGAAGCTATTTATTGTAAATATATTAAAAAACTGAAGAAAACCTTGTCAGAAAAGTAGAGCATGATGACAACAAATCAATTAAAAGAGTTCAGTGAAGATACGGAAATTATAGAAATTTTAAAAATCAAATACAAATTCTGGAATCAATTCCAGAATAAACAAACAAACAAACAAACAAACAAATAAAGTGAACCACTT
Organism: Mellivora capensis; assembly: GCA_004024625.1. Taxonomy (NCBI): domain Eukaryota; kingdom Metazoa; phylum Chordata; class Mammalia; order Carnivora; family Mustelidae; genus Mellivora; species Mellivora capensis. The sequence continues at coordinate 24,280 of PISX010002244.1, read as the reverse complement.
ACTAGAGGGATTCAGTGACAGATTTGAGATGGCAGAAAGAAACAGCAGTGAACTTAAACAGAAACCAATAGTGATAGTTCAGTCAGAAGAACAGACAAAAACAATGGGATGACATTTCAAATATTAAAAGAAAAAGAGGTCAAAGTAAGGTAAGTCTACAGAGAAAAAAAAGTAGGTCAGTAGTGGGGTGCATGGGTAGGTCAGTCGGTTAAGCATCCAACTCTTGATCTCATCTCAGGTCTTGATCTCAGGGGTGTGAGTTCAAGCCCCATGTTGGGCTCCACATGGGTGTGAAGCTCACTTACAAAAAAAAAAGAGTAGTGGTTGCTTGGAGTTGAAGGTAAAGAGGGAAATCATAATTCATACTTTCTCAATTACTAGTAAGTTTGATTAGATTTCATATATTTATGGGCTATTTATGTGATGAAGTTTTTAAAAATGCTTGTCAGGTGTTTGCCATTTTCTACTGATTATTTATTGCTTTATAGAAGTTGATCTGTATATTTTCTGTATTTTAATTCTTTGGCAATTTTGTTACAATAGCTTTCAATTTGGGGCTTATCATTTAGTAATAATAAACTCTTAATTTTTAAATTGTTTTTTAAAACAATTTTGAGATAATTGTAGATTCAGATGCAGTTGTGAGAAATAATACAAGATCCAATTTACTTTTTATCCAGTTTCTCCACAGTTGTCCCTCATGTTGCCCTGTTAAAGCCACATTTACTTTGCTCCTGCCCCTACTCTTAAGTACTAGAAGCCACTTATTTGTTTGACATTTCTAATGTTTGTTATTTTAAGAATATTACATAAATGAAATTATATACTATGTAATTTTTTGGATGGACTTTTTTTGCATGATACAATTATCACGACTCTCATCTAGGATGTTATGTGTCCCAGTAGTTTGTTCCTTTTCATGGCTGAGTAGTATTCCAGGGTATGGATATGTCCCAGTTTATTTAACTATTTACTTATTGAAGGGCATCTAGGGTCACCTTTTTTGGTTACTACAAATAAGGCTGCTATAAATGTTGGTGTACAAATTTCCTGTCAACATAAGTTTTCTTTTCTTTAGGCTAAATGTCTGGGAGTACAATTAATGGGTCCTATAGTGGTTGCATATATATCACATAAAAAATTATCAGTTTCAGGAGTGCCTATACCATTTTACGTTCCCACTAGCAAAGTATTAGTGATCCAAATTCTCCACATCCTCTGCCACCATTTGGTGGTATCAATATTTTTTTTAATTTATTTTAACCATCTGATAGGTGTGTAGTGATGTCTCATTGTGGTTTTAACTTAAATTTCCTTAATGGTGTTGAATATCTTTCGCATACTTATTTTCTCATATGTATGTCTTCATAATGTCTTCAGTAGAAGACATCTTCATATCTTTTGCCCATTTTCTATTTAAATTGGTTGTTTTATTGCTGTTAATTTGAAAGGAGAAAGCACTTTTTAAAAAAGATTTTATCTACTTATTTGACAGGGAGAGAGAGAGAAAAAAAAAGCTAGTGGGAGCAGCAGAGGGAGAGGGAGAAGCAGGCTCCTCGCTGAGCAGGGAGTCCAATGTGGAGCTCAATCCCAGAACCCTGAGATTATGACCTGAATAGAAGGCAGCTGCTTAACCAACTTAGCTACCTGGGCACCCTTGAAAGAGTTCTTTCTTTCTTTTTTTTTTTTTTTAAGATTTTGTTTATTTATTTGACAGAGGGAGACACAGTGAGAGAGGGAACACAAGCAGGGGGAGTGGGAAAGAGAGAAGCAGGCTTCCCGCTGAGCAGGGAGCTTGATGCAGGACTCGATCCCAGGACCACCGGATCATGACCTGAGCCCAAGACAGATGCTTAATGACTGGGCCACCCAGGCGCCCTGAGAAAGTGGACTTTTATTGGGGCATTTTACATCTGCATCTTTGGCCTTTCTGGATTGCCTTTCTCTTCAGTTCCAAGTCTGAAATACAAAAAGCAAAAGGAAAATGCAGGGAATTCAGCACTGTGTCGTTTTTAGGATCCCAATGCCACGTCCCTGTCTGCATGCATTTCTCCTATAAAATGTCCAAGACTTTTTAGTAGTACTAAGCAAAAGGAAGAGGGGAAAGTACATCTACTCCAGCTTCCCGGAAGTGAAACATGAAATTGTAATTTATTCTTGATTTTATTGTTTTATGTAATGGTAATCATTTTTATGTCCCATTTAACAGGCTCCTCGATTCTTAAGGTTCATAATAATAGTTTTCTGCTATGATTTTCTCTTATTACATAACAGATTAATTGGCTTAAAACGTCACATGTTTATTTTTTTCAGTTTCCATGGGGCATGAGACTTGGCATGGTTTAGCTGGGTCTTCTGTTCAGTTTCATAAAACTAAATAAGGGTCAGCTAATCTGTATTCTCATCTGGGGCTTGGGGTCCTTTTCCCATCTGATTTAGGTCGTTGCCAGAATTCAGTTCTTCACAGTTGAAGGACCGAAGAAACTGGATCCAAGAATGGCGTCTCCCCATAGATAGTTCACACATGGCAGGTTGTGTCTTCAAGGTCAACAGGAAGGTGTCTCTATGTTTTGGGTCTCTCCCTTCAAGAGAGGCTCCAGGAGGGCCTTCTTTTAAAGGGCTCACCTAATTAACGAAGCCTGCATAGAATAATCTTCCTTTTACTAACTCAACTCCACTGATAGGGAGCTTAATGAAGCAAACGAATATCCTTCACCTTTACCACATAAGGTAACCTAATCATGAGAATAACATCCCACCATATGCACTAGCCCCACCCACACTCCAGAAGAGGGGACTCATGCTGCGTGGGAGGGCAGGGACCTTATGAATCAATGTAGAATTCTTATGAACCAATGCAGAATTCTTCTTTTCACATTTCCTTTATTTGAAGTTCACACATCAGCTTTTGATCAGTAAATGATATTTATATAGGATAGGATGTAGGGATCCAACATCATTTCCCTTATAGCACAAGTGTGCCCACCCTGTGCATTGAATAGTTTTGAATAGTTCACTCTTTCCTTCCATTGCCTGTAGTTCTGCCTCTAAGCTAAATCCGTTGTAACCACATATGCTTGCATCTGGTCTATTTATCCCACCAGTCAGTTTGTGGACACCTGTATAATGTCTCATTATCTTTATTTCTATACCCATATAAGCTCTGATTACCTGTAAAAAGCTGCCTTTTTTAATTTGAGGAATACTTTGACTATTTTCAGGCCTCTGTTTTTTTATATTAAATTTGTCAAGTGACTTGAAAAACTGTTTCAGGACTTTTATTGGAAGTGTAGTTTTATCTGTTGGTGAATCTGAGAGATATTGTATCTTTGTGTTACTGCATCATCCCATTTATAAAATAGTAAGCATCTCCATTTATTAAATCTTCATTAGTCTTAAATAAATTATTGTAATTTGCTCCTTCAAATCCAGAACATGTTTTGTAAATTATTTTCCTAAGAGCCTTTTCTGTTCTTATTGTTGCTGTTATTATAGATGGCAGCCTTAAAAATACATTTAAAACTGTATGTTTCTGGGGCACCTGGGTGGCTCAGTCAGTTAAGTGTCTGCCTTCAGCTTGGGTCATGGTCTCAGGTCCTAGGATTGAGCATACTGTCACACTTGGTTCCCTGCTTTGCAGGGAACCTGCTTTTCCCTCTCCCCTTGCACCCCCTCCCTGCTTGTGGTCTCTCTCTGTCTTTCAAATAAATGAATGGGATCTTGAAAAAAATGAAATAAAATTGTATGTTTCTGGTATACAGAAATATAATTGATATTTTAATACTAACCTCATATAAAACCAAATTATAAAACTCTTTTATTAATGTTAATAATTTATCTTTAGATTATTACTTTTAAAATATTTTTGTGTATTTATTTGAGACAGAGAGAGTGAGAGAGACCACAAGCAGGGGAAGAGGCAGAGGGAGAGAGGAGCAGACTCCCCACTGAACAGGGAGCCCTACCGGGGACTTGATCCCAAGACCCCTGGATCATGACCTGAGCTGAAGGCAGACACTTAACTGACTGAGCTACACAGGAGCCCCTATAGATTATTTATAAATAAACAAACATAGTAAAAATAATAATGATAAATTTATGACTTCCTTTTCAAGAATCATATTATTTATGTATTTATTTATTTTTTATTATTTTATCTTAATGTGCTGTCTAATATCTTCAACAAAATTTAAAATAGTACTGGTGACAGTGGAGATTATGGTTTTGTTAAAGGGAATACCACTAGGGGTGCCTAGGTGGCTTGGCTGTTTAAGTGTCTGCCTTCAGCTCAGGTCATGATCCCAGAGTCCTGGGATCAAGTCCCAGGTGGGGCTCCCTGATCAGTGGGGAGCCTGCTTCTCCCTCTCTCCCTCCCCCTGCCTGTGCATGAACTCTCTCTCTCCGTGTCAAATAAATAAATAAAATATTTTTTTAAAAAAAGAGAATACTCCTAAAATTTCACAGAATATTTCTGTGAGTTTTAGATATTCTTTTCAAATTTAGGAAATTTTCTTTTTTCTCTAATTTGCAGAGGTTTTTAAAAAATCATATACACACACTAAATTTGACCAAATACTTCTTCCACACATATTTATAAAATCAGATTATTTCTCTCTTTTATGTTTTTAAATTGACAAATTATACAATTAATTTTCTGATGTTAAATAATCTTTGCATTCTTAGAAATTGGTCATGATATATTTCATTTTTATTTTTGGATAATTTGTTTTTAATGCTCTTAATATCTTGTTGCACAATTTTGCCTTTATGTTTTTTAATAAAATTGGTCTCTAATACTCCTTATAGATTTTATAAGTTTAATAAAGTGTAAGCTTAACTCTTAGGATGACTAATGGTATTTTCTCTATGTTTTCCATTCTCTGGAAATTTGTAAGGCATTGAAATTATTTATTCCTGGATCATTCAGTAGAACTCTCTTGTAAACTATCGTAAGGTTTTGGATTCTTTTTAGGTAGATCTTTCCAACCCTGATCCAATATTTTTAATGGTTTTTGGCTATCCAGATTTTATATATTGAGTCATCTTTGTGGATTATATTTTACAGGAATTTGTCTGTATCTATTTTAAATTATTTTTGCCTTTCCTCCATAATATACTCACACAAATCAAAATGAGGTCTACATTTATAAAAGTTATACCTTGGGAAACCCAGTCTCACCTTTTCATCAGTCCTCATTCTTTACCCCTTGCCCTGAAATAAGTATTTTCTTAGTCTTGTCTTTAAATGCATCCAGTTTTTTTTTTCTTTTTGCAAAATACAAATTTATTTTCTTATTTCTTTCTTACAAAAAATGTTTATGAACTGTGTCACTCCTCAGCTCTGTCACCAGCAGCAATCTGGGGATGAGGGAGATGAAAGGGAGATGCTAAAAGGTAATCAAAATGGCAGCACAGTGCAAAGACCATGAGCCCAGGAGATGGATCGAAACAGAGGGATTAAGTGTGGCCTGGGAATAGTCACTGCCGGGAGCAGCGGTCTTGTGGAATCTAAGTAGCGATTTGGAGCAGAGGGCCTATCACACACACATGCCTTGGGAAAACTTAAATAAGATGAAGAAGCCATATCAGACCTCCTCTCCTTTATTCTTGGGAGGATTTTGTGAGAAGAGGTACAAAGAAGAAGATAGTAGAGGAGAGAGAAGTCAATGAGCAGGAAGGTCATCCTCAGACAACTGCATGGCGTTGCACGGTGGAGGGAGAGCTTTCCCACAGGCAGTAATTTTGTGCACACAAGAGTAAGGTGTAGTAAGCCAGAGAGGGATAAAAATGAAAAGTACAAGATCAAGTACTCAATAAAAAACAAAACCCAGAAACAACCCTATAAGTCTGTGGCAGGCAGAATAATGCCTCTCACCTGCCAAAAATGTATACATTTTTTATATCTGATATCTATAATTATGTCAGATTCCATAGTGAAGGGAATTACGATTGCAGATGGAATTACAGTTGCTGAACAGCTAACTTTAAAATTGGTAGATTGTCTGAGATAATATGGGTGAGCCCACTGAGAGTTCTTTAAAAAGTAGAACAAGGCAGGGGACGCCTGGGTGGCTCAGTTGGTTAAGCGGCTGCCTTCGGCTCAGGTCATGATCCCAGCGTTCTGGGATCGAGTCCCGCATCGGGCTACTTGCTCTCCAGGGAGCCTGCTTCTCCCTCTGCCTCTGCCTGCCACTCTGTCTGTGCTTGCTCGTTTTCTCTCCCTCTCTCTCTCTCTGACAAACAAATAAATTTTTTAAAAAAAGAAGAACAAGGCAGAAGAGATTCAGAGGGAGACGTGACTACAGAAGGTCAGAGTGAGGCAATGTCAGAAGGGCTCAATGGTGGGCCATTGCCAGCTTTGAAGATGCAGTCAACCAGTCAAGGAATGTGGGCAGCCTTCAGAGAGCTCAAAAAAAGCCAGGGAGTGGATTATCCCCTAGAACTCCCAAAAAGAAATAGCCCGTTGGGAACTGTTTTAGATTTCTAACCTAGAGAACTATGACATAATAAATGTTTATTGTTTTAAATCACTAAGATTGTGGTAATTTGCTATGGCAGCTTTGGAAACTAATACAAATATACACAAAAATCTTAAAATAACCTGCTTTACTTTGGATTTGAATAGTCACTTGTGTTTCTGGTGATATTTTAAAAATTATCAATCTAAAACTATGTCTCTGTACAATTAAGAAGTACACACAGCATGAAAAGTTGAATTTGAGACCCATGTTATGTTTTAAGATTAACAATTTGAATCAGACTTGAGCTCCACATATTCAATACCAGTGAGGAGCCTGTCCAGAGTCCTCCTGGGAGGTCTCCTGGGACAGAATTAATTATAGAAAAAGAAGCTGGTCAGAAAAGCCTACAAATAAAAACATAGCAGGTGGTGAAGAAAGGCAATTTTGAGTATTGTCTGGAATCCATCACAATAATTTACTCAGCTTGGCCTATCAAGGGCTCCTGTCTGAATCCCATTGAGAAATGGAGATGTAATTTAAAATAGAAATAGCTATTTTTCCTCTGTACTATGCAAGGAATTCATTGTTCAAGCCAATGTCAGTTTGCTACCCCTCAAATTAAGCACAGCATAAAGGCAAGAGAAATTCTTCTTAGTTCAGCAAAGAGTACCTCCTGGCTTTATTTGTAAGTCCATTCAATTTCATTGAAAGTTCCAGAAACACAGTGACAATGTTTGACATTTGGAAAATTTTGGCATATTGAGACATTCAGCACCTCTGCTGAGGCCATAATGGTTACAGGTAGTAGGGCAGAGATGGTGAGAGGGGGAGGTGCCTGGCAATGATGGAAATGCACAGGTAACACCAAGATTTAGAAATGGGCAGTGACAGGAAGTGACTCAGATTTCCACACATTGAGGTCTGAAGTCCAGCAACTACTGTAGTGCACAATGGGGCCAGGAAAGAGAGTGACTCTTGACTGGCCCACTGGGAACACCTTGACACTAAAAAGTAACTGGATGACATCTTGACATTTCCGGGCAGTGCAGAGGAGAGAGGCAATGCTGAGGGGAGAATGCATATATCCTATCGCACCAGATGGACACAATAGTCAAATAATACAGTTTCACCCTATCAAAATTCTGTACTTTCTTGGCTTACATTGTATGAAGAAACATCGGTTACAAAGAACATTTCTGGATTTATAGCAAATTTTTTTAAAGATTTTATTTATTTATTTGTTAGAGAGAGAGAGAGAGCGAGCACAGGCAGTCAGAGCAGCAGGCAGAGGCAGAGGGAGAAGCAGGCTCCCTGCTGAGCAAGGAGCCCGATGTGGGACTCGATCCCAAGACACTGGGATCATGACCTGAGCCAAAGGCAGCTGTTTAACCAGCTGAGCCACCCAGGCATCCCTATAGTAAATTTTAATAACTATATCACATTGCCCTGATCTGTGAGGTACTGCGAGCTTTGAGGACTTCTGTATTAATGCACCATTTTCCTTTGTCAAATCATGAAAGAATCAGTGTAATTGTCTGAAGACTTTCCCATCAACAGAGAGACATTTCTTCCCAGGAAGAGGAGGTGAAAGGGTTGGTCAGCAGCCGGCACATCAAGATACCAATCGATCACAACAAAGATAATTTTCTCCCCTATAGTTTTACCCAATGCTTTTCACAATCTTAATGCTCTATATAGTTTATCATTATTAAACTATTTCTCCTGTCCTCTGTAGGCAGAAAAAGAAATTGGCAAATTAAATTCCACCATCCAACTTCCACTATGTTATTAGTCTGTGGGTATTGTACCCTCTGGCATTCAGAACTTCAAGAACATTTTATTCTTACATATTAAGAATTTTACTCTTGACTTCGCACAGACATGTCACATCAATTTTTCTGGATTAGTACTGTAGGTTAAAAGAATAAATTCAAAGACACAGAATCTGGGGATGTGTTAGGGTTTTTTCCTCTACACTGACAAATATTTGACTTCTGAAGAAAACTTCAGGAAAGGAAAAAGGCACTTTGTCAAATTAAAATAATAAAAATAAATATCCAAAGAGTCTGAAAAACAAGAATGCGGAATTAAATGTTCTTGATAATATTTTTGTCCTATCCAATTTTGCACAATTAAATTATCCACCTTTAGTTTAAATTTTCTTATTATAAATAAAGACAATTCCTTTCATTTTAAATTTCAGCTAGGCAAATAAGAATGGAAAGAAAAAAACACTCAATTGCTATCACCCACAAGCACTATTTTCAAAATTTGACACACTTCTTTAAAAGTTTTTTCTACATTGTTTAAATATGCTAAATATATTATTTAGTACACATGTATATTATGATATGTTTTTTATTTTCTAGTTAATGTTATAAAGCAGAATTTCTCCATGTTATTATAAATTATTTAATGGTATCTTAAGTGTGCTAATATCCTCATCCACTGGAATTTACTTAATTTTCATTTGTCAAACATCCAGATTGATGTTTGCCTCCTTCCAACATATGTCCACTTAAAATTATGCTCAAGATTTTTTTCTTTATCCTACTTACTGTGTTAGAATACTTCCTAGGATGTGGAATTATGGAATGAAAAGATAGAAATATTTCTAAATCTCTTGTGAATTGTTTTCTAGTAAATTAAAATAAATTGCCTTACTACTTGGCATGTATATGAATACCCTCCCCCACTCCTTTTTTCTAATCATTTCTTACCATACTCTATCATTTAGGAGGAAAATACTTTACTAGTTCAATGTATTAAAAATAATTATCATGATCATTATATAATATGATTGATAACTTATTTCAAAAATTGCCAGTGAGGACAACAATTTCATAAAATGATTCACTAGCTTAGCTTGAGGCAAGAATGAAAGTGCTCCTTGATTATTTGGAAGATGCTGTCTCAGGGCAGTAAGAGGGAGAACTGAGGAGTGTGAGGCAAGAGAAGTTGCAAAGCCATGCAAGTGCATACACTGTTGCACTGACTGCCCCATGATAAGAAGCTGTGGAGGGACACAGCAGGTTCCTCAGTGAACATTTTTGTTTGAAACACAGAAATTCTCCATTGCAAGAAGGAAATGCACCTGACACTTCCCAGAAGAGAGAAAAGAGAATTTTTCAGGAAACGAGCTCCAGTGCCCTCCCTCTCCATCTCCCCGTGCAATTTCATATGACTCTAGAAGGCTTGAACTAGGAGCAGCTGAACCAGCCAACATGAGGAAGGGAAGGATGGAGGCCATCCAGGGCATCTGAAAAGACACATCAATATGTTGGTTAAATTTATGTCCTTGTGATTCCTTTAATAACCTCCTCAGACTTTATCTATTGGAATATTGAGGGGGAGAAACAGATTGGTGAAAACTACAAAAATCAGACTTGCTTAAGAGTCTGATTTTAAAATGTACATGAATCAGATTTGTTTAAGATATCTCTTTCGGGGCTCCTGGGTGGTTCAGTCATTAAGGGTCTGCCTTCAGCTCAGGTCATCATCCCAGGGTCCTGGGATCGAGCCTACATTGGGCTCCCTGCTCAGTGGGAGGCATCCTTCTCCCTCTCCCACTCCCTCTGGCTTGTGTTCCCTCTCTCACTGTGTCTCTCTCTGTCAAATAAATAAATCTTTAAAAAAAAAAAAAGGAGTTCTCTTTCATCAGTCTAAACAGTGGAAGACAATAGGTAATATCAAACTTAGAGCTGTGAGATGAAAATAATATAAACCTGGAGCTTTTTACTTCCCCAGGATGGTATTATCATCTCAAGGTAACAGAAAAATATTCTGAGATAGAAAAGAATCAGAACAAAAAATCAGACTTTGTTTAACCACCTAAAACTTCAACCACCTAAAAAAGAATATAGTATATAAGTGTTAATTAAAGAATGATTTGGCTATAGAGGCTCTCCTGTATGGTGTCATTTGTGTGATAATGTGAACACCAGAATTCTAATTTTACTAGAAGTTATCCACCCAGTGATTCAGGCATTTTTAAATAAAAAATCAGTTATTAGACACTCTCTCACCCAGTGTCCCAATTTTTAAACATTTAATCTATGCTTGTACAGCCCATTTTAAAATTATATAATTTTTCTTTTAAACAAAACTCATTTTATAATTACTCCTGAAGCAACATTTAAGGTGATTCCTTGACATTCCTATATTTTGACTAATTTCAATGCTTTTGGCTTTTCTTTTCTGGTAATAATTTTATTAAGTGTACTAATATTCTCATTTGACATGTTGATTCATTCTTATTGTTCTGGGGAAAATACTTCAGTCACCTGTATAGAAGGATAATTGTATATTTGGTATCTGAAAATATTGTTATAGTTTTCTTCACAAACAAATACTTCTTGAATACTACCTAGCTAATGCTTTCCTCTCCTAAGATGTGTGGCTTTCTCTCCAATGCCATTCAATTGGTGTTTGGGGAAGCTATAAAGACCATCTGTTTTCTATTCCCTTATATATAACCTATTTTTCCCCATTTTTTAGAGGGCTTCCTTGTTTGTCTCTAATTTTTTTTTCAGTGTAAAATGTGATGCTCATTGCTTCCACTGCAATTTTAAATTCAACAACCCTATTCTTTAACCCTGTGAGTATAACAACCAGACCCATCATTTTTTGGTGCTTCTCACAAAATTCAGGCAATGTGCTGAGTGATATGCATCCAAGATCACATAGCCAATTCGTAAAAATGAACCAGGATTTTGAACCAACCTACCCTACTCAAAAGCCTGTGTTCTAGGACTTCGGGTACTTGTGTCAATATTAGTTAATCTCAGATCATGCTATATTTATGACATTTTTCTCTAGACCAGAGATTTTGATGGTTATATTTATGTGTCAGTTTGATTGGGCACCACAGGGTCCCCACATATTTGGTTAAAAATCATTTTGTGGTGGGCACCTGGGTGGTAGTCGGTTAAGTACCTGTATTGGGCTCAGGCCATGACTCCAGGGTCCTGGGATCGAGACTTGCATCTGTTTTCTCTCTCTGCCTGCCACTCCCCATGCTTGTGCTCTCTTTCTCTCTCTGTCAAAAAAAACAAATAAAATATTTTTTTAAAATTATTTTGTGGTGGCTACAAAGATGTTTCTAGATGAAATTAACATTTGAACCAATATGGGGGGTTGTGTGGAGTAGGGAAGGAAAAAAATGAAACAAGATGGGATTGGGAGGGAGACAAACCATAAGAGACTCTTAGTCTCATGAAACAAACTTGCTGGGTTGCTGGGGGTGGAAGGTTAGGTATAGGGTGGCTGGATTAGGGACGTTGGGGAGGGTATGTGCTATGGTGAGTGCTGTGAAATGTGTAAGCCTGATTATTCACAGACCTGTACCCCTGGGGCAAATAATACATTATATGTTAATTTTTAAAAAATACATTTTAACCAGTAAACTAAATAATACAGATGTTATTAACAACATAGGGGAGGGCCTCATCCAATCAGATAAAGGCTTGGATAGAACAAAAATTGGACTATAGGAGAATTTTATCTCTCTGCCTGACTGACTTCCATCTGGAACATTGGTCTTCTCCTGACAATAACTAAAACTTGCAGTGTAGGCTTTCCTGGGTCTCCAGCTTGCCTACTACAAATCTTGGAGCTTCTCAGTCTTCATAATCCCAGGAACTAATTCACATACATATGAATTGGTTGTTTTTATCAATATTTTTTAAAGATTTTATTTATTTATCTATCAGAGAGAGAGAGAGAGAGAGAAAGAGGGCGTGCAAGCCGCAGGAGTGGCAAGCAGAGGAAGAAGCAGGTTCCCTGCTGAGTAAGGAGCCTGTGCGAGACTCAACTGACAGAGCCACCCAGGCATCCCTGTTTTTATCAATCCTTGTAGGAGTGCTGACAATGCTGATTCCATCTTTGGCACGCCATCTTGTTCATCCATGTCTGCTTGATAACCGTTCCCCGCCCCCAGGCCTATGTCCTCCAGGCCTCTTGGAGGCTCAGCATGATCAGAATGCAAGCAGGCTTGTTCTGGTCTTTGACAAATCTGTTTGGATAACTGTTAGAGATAACACAGTTTCCCCTGTACCTCTTAAGCACAAATGGCCCCACTGAGTTCTGTTAAATGTTAACTATCAATTAAATGGATGCAAACCCTTCTATCTCTCTACAATATCCTCCCACATGCCCCCTCACTCCATAAAGTCTGAAGTCCAAACTTTGTGGAGTATAGTTGCGCAGGTCCATAACATCATCTGCCTAATCCTCCCGGTCAGTAGGTTTCCCCGAATAAAACTCTGTGTAAACTGTGTGGAGTTTCCTGCTCTGTTTCTCAGCCTCAAAGTGCTTTCTCAGTTTGGAAGATACATCTCAGTCCCTTCACCTTCCAAAAATTCTGTTTCTCTGGAGAACCCACACTACTACAGAGGTAGTTTGGGATGAATAGGTGGATTTTAGAATAGCTGGAAAGCTCCTAAAATTTTATGTAAATATTTCCATGTGAATGTTGGGCATATGTATTTTTCTGGATGTATTATCAATAATTTTCATGAAATTCTCAAGGATTCTCTCATTTAATAAATGCTAAGAAAAAAATGCTATAGACTGTTTTCTTTTTAATCTTATTAAAGACGTGAGTCTTCTATTTCCTACATTTTACCTTTTCCCTTTAATGTCTTGAGGGTATCAAAGACTCCGATAGTTCAAAGAAATGACGGTGTCCTATTTTGAATTTGCTATGCTCCATGATTTTTTCCCTTTAATCTACTGTCAAAAACATAGATTTATCATTATTAACTTTGGGCTCACATGTAGTAGGAATTTGGAAGTGTTCTGAGATCATATAAATGGGTCCTACAGAGATTTTTATAGCACTTACGTTGTTTCTTCTTGATCTAGGTAAAAGAAGTATAGAAAAATAAATGGAGATAGGTTATCACCTTAGTCCAGGTGTCTGAAGGGGTTATGGAAGTATTTTTCTAGGGATTTCCCTCCATGGCAACATGAATGTGGTATGGATAAAGATACTTATTTATACTAGATGTTTCTCTCAGTGTCTGAATACTGTCAGTTATGTGTAGGAGGAACTGACAGGGACTTCTTCAGGGACTTTTCTTTTTTTTTTTTTCCATTTCCTCCCTAGCATTATTATTTCTCTTAGAGGTGGCTTATTCCTCAGCCCTGTATGTCTTCAACGTGACTCCATTGGCAGTAAAGGTAGCAGAAGTTCTTTTACTTTCCTAAAACAAGATGGCCTCTTCCTAATTCCCAGAGTTGTTGAAAATTTCCCTCCATATTAACAAAATGTAGTGGTCATTTTAAGGAAAATTTGGGAGGAGACAGAGTAGCCAGGACTTAGTCATGTACTTTATCTTTAAACTGGCCTCCCTCTCCGTGTTGTCAAATCACAGAGCCCATAGAATACAGATTCAACAGGATGCCACCTACACAGGAGAGAAAAGTGTGCATTCCCTTGTCACTGGGAAGTACTACTAGACAACTATTGTTTAAGTTCATATTTCTTCCCTAGAATTTGACCTTTAAGCAGGAAAATGCTCATAAAGCTGGCTTTCCTCACCTTTGCTCAAGAGTAGTAGCTGTCTGAGTTAGGATTTGTTCAAGTAATGGAATCTTGACTCCCTTTTATGTTATCTTTGGTACACAGGCTGAAGGTTTTATCTTTATCTGTGTCATGATTCTAACAACGAAATAGCTCTGGCTAACATATAGTGACAGGTAAATCATTTAAAAACAGTTGTACAAAAAGTTCTTTTCCACAGTGATTACCTTCTTAATAGTAATTCCTAAACCTGTCCATTTTAATGATTCATGAAATCACTCCCTAATAGTGTATAAAACATGTACCTTCAAGATTTTCAAATTTTATTGTGGTTATAAAACTGAAAAAAAAAAAAGTTCCCTTCTCTCTTCACCCTGTGAAGAAATAACAGTTCAAGTTTATGTTCTCCATAAAATAAATAAAAACAGAAAACCCTATACAATAGAAATCAATTCTTTTGTCATTTTAACAGGAGTAATAGCACCTGAATTCAGGTAGGATAGCTCACAAGGAAATGATTTGAGATGACTTAGTCAGAAGAAGGGAAAAAATATAAAAGATTTTCTCATTCTCACAATTATTTTGCATGATATTTAAAATATATTTTGTGTGTTATTGTCTTTTGCAAAACATGAACAGAAATGCACAATGGACCACCAGATGCTGAGTGACATTATTCACAATTAATGTCTAAGATCAGAAAATAATCAGAAAAGAATGGAGCAAAAATCTAAATGTTTGGCTAAAGAAAGTATTCCTATCTTTAAAACTTAGTCTTGGCTTAACTAATCCTTACTTTGGGTTTATTATGTACGAGTTGCTCTTCTAGACCAATAAGATTCTCAACTTGGATGCAGAGAAAAGAAAAGAAGTAGTGACAGATACTTGGATAAATAATTGTAATACAATAGGATAAGTAAGATAATAGAAGTATACAAAATCTATAGCAATACTATACTGAAATGAATAATGAGTTTAATTCTGCTGGAGAAAATATATATAAGTATAAAGAGGGAAAAGGAGAAGGCAGATCAGTTGAAGAGCTTTGTTGATACAACTAGATCAAAGACAATGTTTTGATGACTTCAAAAAATTTGCAGTTCTTAGAGTATTATTTTGAGGGAAGAAGGCATGAATGACAGGCAGTATTTAAAGTGTGATAGGCAAGCATGGTCATGAATGTTATGTCAGGAGGAATCTAAGTGATGGGAGCCATGAACTGGCTTGAAGCAAAGCACTGATTTAGTCATATAAGCATTTTATTGTAACATGTAGACTGAATTAAAGGCCAAAAAAAAAAAAAAAAAAAGAAACAAAAAGCGGAAGAATCAGTTAATAGGGCATTGCTGTAAGCTGAATATAAAAAGTTGAGATTCTGCAATAAAGTAATAATTAAGGGACAAAATGGAATTTAGCAATGAAAAGCATTATAAATACAAGGAAGGAACTAAGAAGATTTCTAATTCAGCTTGAGAAATTGTGTAAACATTCACAGAAACCAGCACTATAAAAAGAGACTATTGTTTATTCAGAGAGATAATGCATTAATTTGAGAATTACATTAAGTAATTTGTGACACAGCCAGGTACAGATGTGTTTTGCTTTGTTTTTATTTATAAACCTAATGAGTGTGTTTATTTTCTGAAAACTTACACTTTGAAAAAAAAATAAAGATATACTGCAAACATCTTTTTATGAATTATAAGTACATTTTTATATTTTCTGTGGAAATGTATGAGAATACTTCCTACAATAACAAAACACTAATTTAATTTTAACTGCATTAATCCAACTCAACAAACATTTATTATGAACTTCCTATGTCATAAATAATATGCTAAGGCAATAGAGATGCAGGAATAATTAAATAGTCTTTGTCCCCAAAAAAACCATATTGTCTAGTGGAAAAAGAAAAGAAAACAGGGGCACCTGGGTGGCTCAGTGGGTTAAGCCTCTGCCTTTGGCTCAGGTCATGATCCCAGGGTTCTGGGATCGAGCCCCGCATTGGGCTCTCTGCTCTCTGCTCAGCGGGGAGCCTGCTTCCTCCTTTCTCTCTGCCTGCTTCTCTGTGATCTCTGTCTGTCAAATAAATAAATAAAATCTTTTTTAAAAATTTAAAAAAAAAAGAAAAGAAAACAAAGCAAAACATAAAAGCAACCAATGACTCAATTCATTAAGAGTTATAGGAAAGTGCTAAGGAATCACAAAGGGGTAGGGCATAGGGTGTGGCGGGGGCGGTCACAAGTGACTAGGGTTCCTTTGGCCATACAGAAGGAGGATGCAATTTTCCAAGTAAATCAGTCTCTGGCTCTTTAAATCAGGAAGTAATGAAGAAATTGTCAAGCATCTTGATCTTCATTTCAATGTTCTCTGTTTTACAAGGGAGCCTGGGTGTGCCAAGAGGTATGAACTGAAGCAAGGTTTGTTTTGGATGCATCTGAGAGATGTTTTCCCACCTTCTCGCATCAAGTCATCCATTAGTCCGATGCAGTAATGTTTGCATCTATTTTCTAGTTTTCACAGTTATTTTAGTAGAAATCTTGTTACATGGCTGCTTTAAACATATTTGTACACTGAATACATAACTTTTATTTTTTCAGCATTATTGAAGAAAAATTGAGAAAATTGTAAGACATTTAAAGCATACATCTTGCTTTTTCTTCTTTTTGCTCCTCTGCTTATATGCCCTGTCTTCAGATTCACCCATCCTTTCTTCCACTTCATCTAGTCTGCTTTTGAACCCCTCTACTGCATTCTTCATCTCTGTGGTTTCTATTTGGTACTTTCTTATATTTTCTACCTCTCTGTTGAAATCCTCACTTGTTCATACATAATGTACCTCATTTCAGTGAACAACTTTATGACCATCATTTTGATCTCTATCAGCTAAATCACTTATCTCCTTTCCATTAATGTCTATTTCTGATGTTTTATTTTCCTTTATTTGGAATGGATTCCTTGATTTCTTCATTTTCCTTGGTTCTCTGTGTTGGTTTCTGTGCAATAGGTAAAACAGCCACTTCTCCTAGTCTTGAAGGGTGGTGTCACATAGGAGATCAACTTATCCTTAGCCTAGACCCACCCCTTAAACCTTTATGATTATCTAAGCCACCTATTTTGTTCTTAATGGTTCCAAACAGAAGTTGAGGTTGTGCCGGGACCTACCAGTGTCCCAAAGAGGAGGAGCTCAGCACCTTATGCAGACTGCTGGAAGCTGGGCCCTCAAACCACAGCCTTTCAGCTATGCAAAAATATCTCCTTCATGGAAAGACTGGGAGAGGGGTGTTTCTGACCCTTCCCCACTGAAACCTGGGAGAATAGTTGTTCAACAATTGTTTCTCTGTTTGCTGCAGACCTGTGATACTTGAAAACACAAATCCTACTGGCCATCAGAGCTAAGGAATCAAGTGGTCCTCCTCTTGGCAGCAGCCACGAAAGCCAGAGCACCAGACATAGTCTCATGCTCTTTTCAGGGAGATACCAGCCCCTCCTCCCACTGACCCAGAGGGAAGCAAAGAGAGATTGTGGAGACAGCCTCTGCAATCACTCTCGTTCTCCCAATCATCTTGCAATCATCCTCTAGATGTGTGCTAATTTAGGAGCCTAAACTTCAGGCTAAAGCTTTTAATACATGTAAATAGGTCTCTTTCAGGAAAAGACTGAGAAATGGACATTTCTGTCTGGCTCTGTGCTTAACCTTCAGGGGACAGCCACAGTGAGTCCTTGTGAGCCTGTTAAGAACTATTTCTTTGTTTGCTAGAGTATTATAGGTCCCATGAACATAAGCCCCATTGGCTTTCAGAGCTAGATGTTCTGGGTCACATCCAACAGAAGTTTTAAAAATTGAGGCACTCGAGTTTGGACCCAAGTCCTTCACTCCTCATGGAGATACTGGGAGGTATGATTTTCCTGTTGATTATATGTTGCTGTACCAGGAGTTGGTTGTTTTGTTTTTTGTTTTTAATTTGTTTTTCTAGATTTATTTATTTATTTTAGGGAGAGAGAGACTGATTGCAGGGAGTGTAAGAGAGAGAGAGAGAATCACAAGCAGACTCCACACTAAGCACAGAGCCTGGTGCAGGGTTTGATCTCACAACCCTGAGATTATGACCCAAGCTAAAATCAAGAGTCGGATGTTTACCCACCGAGGTGTCCCAGTGGTTGGAGTTTATGGTGAAGTGTGTCTCAGCCTCTCTTACCCACTTTTGATGTATTTTTTTCCTCATTCACTCAATGTGTAGGGGTCACTCAACTAGTTTCTAGATTTCTTCTAGAGGGAATTATTCTGTGTGTAGCTGCAGATTTGTTGTGACTTCAAGAGCCTCCTATGTCATCATTTCCACAAAACTTAATTTTAAGACATTCTTACTCAGAAAAAAAAAGTTTTCTAAGTGCTAAATTCAATGCAAAAAACACAAAAGATTGACACATATGGTTACGTTAGCATTAGACATTTTCATGCCATCAGTTAAAAAGAAAAACATACAATCAAATATTTTTTAAAGACTTTTTGTGAGTATTTGAGAGAGAGAGCACAGGGGGAGAGGTAGAGGGAGAAGGAGAGAGAGAATCTCAAGCAGACTCCACACTGAGCAGGGAGCCCAAGGCAGGGCAGAATCTCACAACCCTCAGGTCATGATCTGAGCTGAAACCAAGAGATGAATGCTTAATCAAATGAACCTCCCAGGCTCTCCTACTGTCAAATTTTTTAAAAACATATTAATATCATTTATAAATAGTATATATTTTTTTCAAATCAACAAGAACAGGCTAAGCATTCTTATGACAACATGTCTGAAAAGAGATGACTTATGCCCAGATTTCTTACAAGGAAAACTAGATGGATAATAGGGTCACATAGTGAAGTGGAGAAGATAGGAGGGGACAAAACTTATAGAAGGGAATGATGCATTTAGTTTTATGTTGAAGATGCAGATGTAAGAGTCTTCAGTTAAACATGAATTTTTAACCTGAATCTGTATATTCCAGTAAGAAGGAAAGCCACTGTATTAAGGATGAGATGAATGAGAGACTTAGACAATAGAAAAAGGACAAAACACTGACATTTAAAAGGCCAGGAAGGATTTGAGACTTCTAGAGGCTTAAGAAGGAAAAGCCAGAGCCATACAAGGGGAAGCAGAAAGAGCAAAGGCATGGAAGCTAGAGAGACTCTAGGTAGGGAGATTGATGACAATGTATGCATCAAAAGTTTGGGGTAAAGAAACCCCTGAAAATGTCCAAGAGATGGGAATGAGGAAGTCTTCACTGACCTCACTGAGCAAATTTTGATGAGATGCTATGATTATGATGCACTGTAAGTTGAAATCCAACCTAAAAGCAATGATATAGAGAGTATAATTTCAAATTGATACAGAAAATGTCTGGGAAAAATATATCATGAAGTATTAATGTTTTACTGTGTCTAAAATTAAGAGAATTTTCCTCCTTTACATTTTCTCTATTTTAATAAAATCCACAAAACATATGAAATATTTTAAAAACCAGGAATTATTATACAAAGAGAAAGGAAACAAATGAGCAATCAGCAGTTAGAAACCATTGCCAATGTCAAAAGACAATAAATACATAAGAATAATCAAATAAAATGTGCATTACCTAAATTAAGAAAATAAATATCTTTTTAAAAATAAAAATGACTTGAATAAGAAAAAAATGAATAAATAGTGAAACATACTGAGTCAAGGAATCAATAAAAATTATTACAAAACTGAAGTATTTCTGATTAAAGTGGCATCATATCTTGCAAGGAAGGAATTATTGGGATATAAGAAAGATTGGCAAAACATTGATAATTATAAAAAAAAAACATTGATAATTATTACATTTAGGCCAGGGGTACATGGGATCTTGATTCATGATTCTATTACTTGTTAAAAATAAAATGAAAAACATATATTAAGTTGCCAAAAGAAGAAACTGAAAACATGACAAATCAGTCTTACTAGGATATACAAAGTAAATACATAACTCTAAATAAGCATGGTTTAAGTTAATAAAGTAATAAAATCAGCTACTCAACATAAGAATTTACCAAGAAAAAAAAAAAAGGCTGGAGGTGATGGGAAGGAAATAAATCAGAAGTATCTAAGCACAAAAAAATGAAACAGACCACAGCCCCAACACAATAATAGGTCCATAAACCCAAGAACTGGTTCTTTACTAAACAGAAAAACCTCTGGAAAATGTATAAAAATAAAAAGAAAGCATTTGAAACAATGCAGATACTTTTTAACTAATTATACTCCACATTTGCATTTCATTTGTTTGGATATTAACAGCACAAGGGGAAAAATACAATCTAATGAAATTGACGTAATCACGGATTCTGCAGCCAAGCACGTTCATCAAGCACTTATTATCTTCTTTCCTTTCCTCTCTCTCAATAAACATGCAAAACATATTAATCAGTCTGCTCATAGATTTTATAAAAAGTGGTTCATTATCTGTTCTATTAATAGTTGCCAGGTTTTTTGAATCAGGAGTCGGTTGCTCAGAATGATTAATATTTAAATATGTTGTTTTCTCTCAGTTGAAACCAAGTTTGGAATAATAAATGTGGAAAGCAGATACAGAAAGGCACATGGTGATGGCCATTTTTTGGTGTCATGTCCAAGAGGGTCTCTTGTCCTCACTTGAGCAATTCTATTCTGCATCATTTTAAATATGATATTTCCCATTAAATCCATCTTTCTTTTCCCATCACCTCCCTTACCCCTTCAGTTGAAAACTACATAACCAAATTTTTCTCAGGCTTCATTCAGATTTGCAGGCTATGAAGCAAAGCCTGCAGTTTGTGTAAGATCTATTTCTTCTTGATTTCTATCAGGCTATTTCTTCATCTCCCTGAATATTGCAGCAAGCATTATGCACGTATTATTAATATAAAAAAGTCTACTTTGTCAGTCATTTAATGCCCCTCACCCCAACTGAGGATCCACAATGACTATCAAATCTGTCAGTGGGGATAGCCTACATTCCTTCTGTGGCTTTATCTTGTTAATTAGCCAATAAAAATAAGATAACATTCAATGAGGGATGATTATAATGCTTTCAATCACTTTACTGAAAAGTCTTTAAGCTGCTTTTAACAATAGGACTGATGGCATCAAAGAAATGCAAGGAATATCATTTTGTTTGTGTAGGACTCTTTTTATCAGCTCACAGATGAAAACGAACAGTAAGTTAAGCACATACACTGGGGTTGCAACATTTGCCATTCTGAAACATCCCAGTTCTTTAAGACTCTTTCTTGCTGTCCTCACACCTACTTCTGCAGCACTAAGAGGAAGAATCTAAAAATCTAGAGTCATCCTCAATCAATAGTTTTAAATCCATTAACATCTTTGGGTGTTTGAATCTTGAAGCCACGTGTCCAACATTATGAAATTAAAGGACTTAGATAATTTCACATTATCATGGGAACTCATAGAAGAAGAAAAATGCTTCACTAGGCTTCCCTTGCCTCGAATATAATATACCTGAAGTAGACATGCTTTGGGGAAACAGGAGATTGGTTTGGTTGCTGTCTACGACTTCATTTCTTCCTTTTCTCCTCTTTCTGTTTCTGCAGACACAGGAGCTGCCGATCCAGCTCCGGACATTTTTCCCTTTTCTAACCAGTGCTTTGGTTTTTTCCTGCAGCAAAGTTTCTCACCTTCAACACTAAGACATTTGGGGCCAGATAGTCTTTGTTGTGAGGCTGTCTGGGCATTGCAAGATCTTTAGTGAAGTTGCTGGTCTCCACCCACCAAATCCCAGTATCACCTCCAATCTCCCTCCCTATTTAGACAGGACACCAAAAACCTTTACAGATGTCTCTGATTTTCCCCTGCAGGCAAAATTGTCTCTGGTTGCAAACCTTTGCTCTATAGCATGGAGTCATTACACAACTTTCTCTTCTCATTTTGATTGTCCAACCATATATATTTTTTATTTTATTATATTATGTTAGTCACCATATAGTACATCATTCATTTTTGAGGTAGTGTTCCATATCTAACTACTTTGAGTATGTCAATGATACCTGCAAATCTAACCAAGATTGAGGAAGATCAAAACATCTTCTCATGGATGTCTGGAGACATGAGCAGTAGGATCCTAACATGATGGTCATTATAAATCTAAACCTTGGGGAAAGCCAAGGAGAATTTGCATAAAGAATTTCAACTATTGGAGAGTGAGAATCCTCACTTTGTCAACAAAAGTAAAAACTCTTATTGAGTATCTACCAGGTATAATGTATCATGTACATGTTATATACATGATACACTATATATACTGTAGAATATTATTAATATATTATACACTGTGTAATGTAACTTATTCGTAACAAGAAACCTCATTTCTACAAGTTACTTCTTAAA
The DNA here is from genome assembly GCA_004024625.1 of Mellivora capensis. Classification (NCBI taxonomy): domain Eukaryota; kingdom Metazoa; phylum Chordata; class Mammalia; order Carnivora; family Mustelidae; genus Mellivora; species Mellivora capensis. The sequence goes on along the minus strand of PISX010002244.1, from coordinate 1,910 downwards.
GACTTTTTTGCAGTTGGTGTGGGTAAGAATTTTCTGGCAATGACTTAAAAATTCCTGCTATTATAACCTTTTGAAGCTAAATAAAGTTCTAGAAATAAAAGCCAAGTAGAGAGAAAAGTATATAATATGATGATATAATTAATACTTATGGTAATTCTTTTATCATTTATGCCTAATTACTATGCTGCAAAATAATTATTTTGTACGTTATTATGCATACTTCCAATTAACATTTTGGTAATTTAATTAAGTTTAGTACAGAGTACTTAATCCTCACAGATCATGGCTCTGGTACAGGGCTTGAAGTGACTAAGCAGTTATACACAAAGATGGTACCTCTCTCTTTAAATACATACAAATTGCCTGGGGATCTTGTTACCAGTTCCGATTCTGTGGGTTTGGGTGGGGTTTAAGAGTCTGTGTTTCTAGGAAGCTCCCAGGTAAGGCAATAGTGTTGGTCCACGTGCAACATGGGAAGTAGCAGGCCTCTCAGATCCTTTGACCTTAGGATCACCTTAGGATCACGTCAGAATTCTTCATGAACGTCATGTGCTGTGCCAGTTTTGAGGAAGGGAAAGATGCATTTTTAAATTTAGATTTCAAACATTAAAACTCTTCAGCAAAAAAATGTTGAAAACTCTCCCTATAGGAAAAGAAGGTGTAACTCCCAGCACTGAAGAATTCTCACAGAGGGAGGAGTGGGAGGGCTCTGGCATGGGAGACCCTTGGGGCTGCTGTCCTGAGATGCCCTTCAAGGCACAACAAGCAAAGGCTCCAATTCTCTGTGTTCCAGACTGGAAAAAGGGGTACAATACAACAAACCACAATTCTAGGGAAGCCAGAACACAGAACACAGAAGGGGACTCAAGTGAGAGCAGCATGGGGGTTCACCACACCTGCTGATTGAGAAGGAATTGGGTAGTAATTTGAAAAACAGCTGTCCATTCTTTATATTTTATTATATTCAACCTACACTTACTATATTTATAAAATTATATAGTTCATATTCCAGGACGGAGGTGCAAATGTTTTCAACAAATACCATTTTCACAAAACTCTTAAGAAAAACAACTACCATCACTCTATAAAATATACAACAAAATAACTAAAACAATATAAAATATATAATTATAACTGTATATAATATATAAAACAGATAATAAAATACTCTATTAAATAATGGTTTGCATTCTTTTATGAGTCAGAGGTAGCCACAGGAGAGGCTTAGGAAAAAACAGTTTACTATACAGTCAACTTTTGTTCAACACAGGTTTGAATTACTTGGGTCTACTTACATGCAGATATTTTGCAGAAAATACAGTATACTACAGTACAGTAAATGTACATTCTTTTCCTTATGATTTTCTTAACGGCATTCTCTTTAGCTTCCTTTGTTGTAAGAATACAGTGTATAATATATATAACATGCAAAATATGTGTTAATTGACTGTTTCATGTTATTGGTAAGGCTTCCAATCAATGATAAGCTATTAGTAGTTAATTTGGGGGAGAGTACAAATTATACATGGGTTTTCAGCAGTGCAGGGGTCAGTACCCATAACCCCTGTTTTGTTCATGGGTCAACTGTACTTACAGGTCCTAGACACAGGAGGCATAACACATCTTACAGGGCCACACGGAAAGGTGGTCAGGAGGTCAGGAGACAGAGGACAGCAACTAGGGAAAGGTTTGCCAGGCCATGGCTTTACTGGGGCTTTGCAGGAAAAGCAAGGCAAGGCGAACAGCCCATGGCATAATCCAGGTAGACTGGAAACTATACAGGTGGTCCCTAGTTGGCTGGCCCCTGGCCCTGAGATGAGTAAGGCAGAGGAATATTGCCTCCTGGGGTCAACAGCCAGCAAGGGATGGACTGGTTCTGGATCGTTTGCTCAGGCTTCTGGCTGAGAGCA
>PISX010002243.1:43556-166529 GCA_004024625.1 Mellivora capensis | reverse complement strand
TGATTCAAATTATCAAACTATTGTACCTGTTAAATACTAAACACACATACCATAGTACACTATAAGTACTTACCTTTTTATTGGTTTTATCTCTTACTGCCATCACCAAAACTCATCAGGAAAAAGTTCATATCCTTTAAAATACATGCATGTCACCTTGAACAGAGAAAAAATACCGAAATGCAAAAATATTGTTTAGAATGGCAAACAATAGAATAAAGCAAATTCTCAATATTTTTTTTTCCCAATAATCCAAGTGAAAGTTGTATTCTAGTGGGTTCAAGGATCTGAGCAAATCGCAGCACAAATCTGATTTGTGGGTGTGGGTGTTAGGGTTTCCCATCCCACCAACAAGCTGTTTTTTGACATAGCAGTGTGTCTCAGAATTCCACTCGGTTTTGACACTATCTACACAAAGGTAACACCAGATTCCACAAGTAAAAGATCACTGCAACTAAATTGCCCCCCACCCCAATACACCTTCAGAAGCCAGTTCTAAGCTCAGGTTATTAGCTTGATTCTGACCGACTGGCTATAAATCAAAGGTTCCCACGAACCCTTTCCTTAATTCCACTAGCCTGCTAGAACAGCTTACAGAATTCAGAGAAACATTTTACTTACTGGGTCACTGGTTATAATTCCTCCTAGAGGTTATAATTCAGGAACATCTAAATGGAAGAGGGGCATAGGGCAATGTATGAGAGAAAGGCATGGAGATAGGGGTCGTCTCCATTCTCCCCACATCTGCATGTGTTCACCAACATTGAAACTGTCTTAACCCAGTCCTTTTGGGTTTTTATGGGGGCTTCATTACAGAGGCATGATAGAATATATCATTGGCTATTGGCAATTGATTCAACCTGCAGCCCTTCTCTCCTCAACAGGAGATAGAGGGTGGGAATGAGACTGAACATTCCAACCCTGTAATCACAAGGTTGGCTCTCCAGGCAAAGGGCTCCTGTTTTAAGTGGTTCCAACATCACGAAACAAACCTCATTAACCTAACAAAAGCGACCTTCCAAGCTCTAATCACTTAGGAAATTCCAAGGGTTTAAGAGCTCCTTACCAGAAAGGAAACCGAGACCAAATACATACTTCTTACTAAAGATTATAATATCACATAGTATATCCAGATTAGTTGCAATTGCTAATTTCCCATCTACAAATTCAACTTTTTCTTCCAGTTTTATTGAGAAATAATTAACATATATCACTGTATAAGTTTAAGGTGTTCGGGTGGATGGTTTGACTTATATAGATTATGAAATGATTACCCTAATGGGTTTAGTTAAAATCCATCTTCTCATAAAGATACAGTAAGGAGAAAAGAGAAGAGAAGAGAAGAGAAGAGAAGAGAAGAGAAGAGAAGAGAAGAGAAGAGAAGAGGAGAAGGGAAGGGAAGGGAAGGGAAAGGAAGGGAAGGGAAGGGAAGGGAAAGGAAGGGAAGGGAAGGGAAGGGAAAAAAAATTCTTATGATGAGAAACAGGATTTACTGTCTTAGCAACTTTTCTCACATATCATACAGTCCTGTTATCTATCACCCTCTTGTTGCACATTCCATCTCTAGTAATTATAACTGGAATTTTGCACTTTTTTTTTCTCCAACTCCATAAAGCATATCAAAATAGAAGTAAGAAAAGTGTATTAGAGAGATAACCCAGATATTCACTCCTATTTATGTTAACATATCATTAAGTATTTTAGTCAATGTCAATTTTTACTGCACTTCTTATAATTTTGTACCAAAATAAAGCATCACATCAGTACATTAACATGTATAAATAATTTTTTTTTGAAGATTTTATTTATTTATTTGACAGAAAGAGTGAGAGGACACAAGCAGGAGAGCAGCAGAGGGAGAAAGAGAAGCAGGCTCCTCGCTGAGCAGAGAGCCCGATGCGGGGCTTGATTCCAGGACCCTGAGATCATGACCTGAGCCAAAAGCAGTCATTTCATGACTAAGCCACCCAGGGACCCCAATATAAATAATTTTAAAAAATATGTAAATAATTTAAAGGCCAGGGATGAAATCAACACTTTTCTTGTAAAAGACAACCCAAAACCTCCTGTTCTGTTAGGTTTAGTTATGTATCATGGAGCACCACTTCAGTGCTTATTTACTTTACTTTCAAAACCATTGTTGATCTTAGGTATAACGAGAACTGACCCTGATCTTCGTCATCAGGCTTCACTATCTTTTACCTTTTTTTTCTTTCTAATATATTTGAGAATTACTTTTTGTCTAGTTCCACAAAAGTATGTCGAGGCTTAAATGAAAATGACACTGATCCTATAAATTAATTACTACTAAGACCATAGGGCATTTTCATTGGATATTGCAATTATTTTAACAGACTTGTAACTGATCCTTTGTGTGTGTGTATATGTGTGTGTGTGTCCTTTCTTTCTCCAATGGCTTCTCTTCTGATTCTGGAAAATAAAAAAAGAAATCCTTAGGATGGTTTAGAGTATCAAGTGAATACTCAGGTCTGATTTCATTTCCTGCTGTTTCCTCTCTTACTTATTCTGTTCCAGATAAAATAGTCTCCCTTGATGTTTAAATATGTCCTAATCCAGCAATGTTTACACCTCAGTATTTCTCTGCTTGTATTTTCTTTTCTCTTTTTTTTTTTTTAAGATTTTTTTTATTTATTTGACAGACAGAGATCACAAGTAGGCAGAGAGGCAGGCAGAGAGAGGAGGAAGCAGGCTCACTGCTGAGCAGAGAGCCCAATGTGGGGCTCTATCCCAGGACCCTGGCATCATGACCTGAGCCAAAGGCAGAGGCTTTAACCTACTGAGCCACCCAGGCACTCCTCTGCTTGCATTTTCTTATGTAGCATAGTGACACTGAGGTCGTGTCCAATATTTGTAAATAGTTCATCCATCTCTAACAGTATCTTCTCTACTATTCAGTTTTGGTTTCCTCCATGTAACATTAATACCAAATAAAATGCTTATTTTACTTATTAATATGCTTATTATCTGTCCTCACTAGATTGAAAACTACATGAGGGTAGCATTCTTTGTCTCTTTTATTCACCAGTGCTTACCACTGTACCCAATAGGTAGTAGTCACTCTATTAATGGTTCTTAAATGAATGTGTATATGAATGAATGAGAGTAAAATCACGTCTGAACAAATGGATGGTGTCAGGTAAAAATAAAAGTAGCTAACACATAATGTGCTAGTAGAATGTTTTGATTAAAATAAGATTTAATATAAATTCCTTTGCATAAGAAGATTATTATATATGATCTATAAAAGTGCTTTTGAAAGATTCAAAATATTTAAAATAATTCAGTTGCTAATTAATTTATCTATAATATAGCAAATATCAATGGACTCTATAAAAATTATATTTTCATTAGGAGTCAATAATATTCAAATAGCATATACTTAATTATACATTAAACCTAGAACATTAGCCTATTTTTCAACATTAATGTAGGTCTAAGTTTCCATGACCAATAGAGAAAACTGACTTCCTCTCTTTTTCTCTTTCTCTGTTGTCACTAGTTGAAGTTAGTCCTGTTCTCAGCAGTTCTATGAAGAGGCTCTGTTGGGGTGAAACTGAGTTCTCCTAATAAAATCCCAGGAGAAATAAGGAACCCAGGCCTTCGGCCAATAGCCATGTGAGGGAGTGGGTGGTCCCATTTCAGTCCTAGTGAAGTCTTTGGATGATTCGCTGAAAAGTTTGCACCAAAACCAATGAACTAAACTACTCCACTTAAAGACTACATAAGATAATACATTTTTTCAGTCACTAAACTTTAGTAATTTGTTATACAACAATGGGTGATTAATAGACTCTGTTACAGGTAGAATCAGTACTACCCCTTTCTATCATGGGCTGAAGTTGAAAATAAAATCTTTCCACTGTTGCATATAATTGAGATCAATAAAAAAATCACTTACATAAACTTGTTCTTGTTTTTTTCCATAGGTGAAAAACAATTATATTATTTTGTCCCTATTTCTGTTTTATATGAAACATATAATTTATCAGTGGAAAAATATACGTTCTCAGATGATTCTTGTGATGCTCTTCATGGGCCTGGAAGGACAGATGACAAAACTGAGTCATAAAAATGGTGACCCTCCCTATTTGTGAATTATGTATTTGTGAATTCACGTACTTGCTAAAGTTTATTTTTAACCCCCAAATGAAAGCTTGTGATATTTTTGATGTCATTCAAGGACATGTTCAGAGTGGTGAACTAAAGAGGAGAAAAAAAAAAAAGACAAATGAGATGGTTCAACAGAAGATTGAGATTCTAACACATTTCAAGAAGACAAAGCGGTAAACATGACACGTTAAGTTTGGATTTTGAGTCTCCTAATTGTCTTGTGAAATCCTGGATCTGTCATGTCTCCTGCAGAGCAGTCCCCTGCTCCTCAGGGTTCTGAAGAGCAAGGTGGGGTAATATCTAGAGGACAGATGCCAAAAGTATTCAATTAGACTTATGCGTGTACAAGGGTTGGCTTAATTCCTGACACATAGTTCAGTGAGTCAGTGTTGTTATTGTAGCTGTTAATATTATTCTTATAATCTTCACTAAATTTGTGCTGTCTGTAAGACTGTGTTATTCCAAATAGTGATGAGTACGGCCCAGTATGCTCCTCAGTATTTTAAAGCAAATAAACAAAAACATAACACAATTAGTTTTCATGCCCCTCCTCAAGGAAAATTTACGTGACTCCAGTTTATCGGAACATTCCAAAGTGTATGTCATAATTCTTATATTTAAAAAGAAAGAGTAAAATTATTTGGGAGAAAATTAAAATTTTTATACTTTTGTTTAAGTAGGTACCTCACAAATAGACATTTCTATGATAACCAAACCCCCCAATTTTTCATATGGCAAAAGACATACATGTTTCTCATATAATGAACTGATTGTACTGAAGTTATATTTCCCTCTATGGATATTACCAGCATCAAATTATTTTAACAAAATAAAGAAAAAAAAAAAAGGAAACCATGTAGAATCATGACTCATGAGGATCACAGATTTAAAAGGCGAAAAAAGAAAAAAAAAGAAAGAAAAACCAAACAAACAAAAAATAAAAAACCAACAACTTACAAATTTAACTGAGAAGTGAAAATCAGAGAGTAAGCTGGCATTTCTTCAAACTAACCCCATCCTTAATGCTAAAGCACCTTCATCTTCCATAGCACATTCAGACAGTTTCATAAAAAGGCATTTCAATTTAATTTAAATTGGCTGAAACAATCAGATAGCTTTTTCTCTCCTAAATGACTTGCTTTTGCAATGGATGTAAAAGCTATTAGCTTTTTTTTTCCTCCTAAAAGTAGGTATGAGGTATGAGGATTTTGTCTCTTGAGATACATTCTGATTATTAATAAAGAGGTTGTGAAAATTGAACATGACTTTCAGCCAACACAGTAACACAGATTTTGTTAAGTGACAAGTGACATTAAGAGCCCTTGAGAGACAGGTTTCTGTCAGAGGAAGGAGATTCATGTTGGTGTAAAGGGAATAAAATATTTCCATTATAGAGAGTTTTAATTTCATTTCTTACCTGAGGATTAGAGTAAACTAAAGAGAACTTGTTGTTCAAGAAATTATTGTGACATCTGACTTTGGTAAAGTCCTGTCTGACTTCTTGGTCATAAAGAATGCCATATTCCTTTTCCATTTTCCTCAAATCCTCAAGTTTCTTATTCAGTTTCTGGCTCTAGTTTCTGCCTTGTAATGATGACATAAATATTTCCACTTGCTTATCTACTTCCTTTCATTTATGATGCTGCAAAATTATTAAACTCTACAAGAACTTGATAGCACTTTTAGGTGTCATGCCTCAGATCTTGGCATTGTTCAAAACTGCTGTATCCCTCAAATCTCCAGTTTAATCACCAACTTCTGTCTTTCAGTCATTCTTATAACAGCTCCTTTTCTTTCTTCTCAAATGCCCGGTGTTTCTGTTCTTGACACCAGATTCTGTGCATATATAATCTCCAACTAAATTACAGTAATACAGTTTATAATTTCATCATGCATTTGCATCTGGAATTCTTTAATCCACCACACAATCCCTGATATTTTGCATCAATAATTTCTAACCATCAGTATTCTGTATTGTTGGTTTTGAGTTTTAGGAGAAAGTAGAGAATTTGGTTAGTGGAACCTACTATATTTGACTTTTTCAAATTCTTTGAGCTCTTTCTTTTATTCAGGAATATTTAAAGTCATTCCTTATGTCTTATGCACATTGTCTGTTCTTTCTCTGAGATGATTCAATTCTCACTTCTGTGAAAATGCTCTAAAGTTGATAGCTCTAATTTTAATTTTCTAATGAATTTCCCATATACTGGCTCCTCTCTCTCTCTCTCTCTCTCTTTCTGTCTCTCTTCTCTTTAGATAGATAGATAACCAGCTAATTGATTAATTAAATCTAAAAATTAAAAATCAAAACAAAACATCTCCCTTCTATAACCAATTTTTACTACACACAAACCAGTATATTTTATTTTTTTAGATTTTTTAAAAATTTATTTATTTGACAGAGAGAGGTCACAAGTAGGCAGAAAGAGAGAGAGAGGGAGAAGCAGGCTCCCCACCAAGTGGAGAGCCCAATGCGGGCCTCAATCCCAGGACCCCTCGATCCCAGGACCTGAGACGAAGGCGGAGCCTTAACCCACTGAGCCACCCAGGCGCCCACCAGTATATTTTCTATAAAACATTTAGACAAAATAACCCATTGGTCCATCCACTTATTTGTTCATTTACATGATTATTTCCTTATTCAAAAATCTTAGGCACCAACAAGCCAGTCATTGTCCTAGATGATATGATGGAAAGATTAATAAGGCATACCTGTACCAAATGACTTGTTAATCTAGAATAGAAGATCTAGAGTTGGGTATTTAAAAAAGCATCATAGCAAGTTTAGTAATAACACCCCACTCAAAAACGTTGCATAATAGGAATAGAACACAGAATGTAATATATAGAATAGTGAATGCAAAGTGAAAGTAAATAAAAGAGCAGAATCGGAGGTGTGGATGTAGATAATATTTGTAGAATCTATTTGTGGAGAATTGGCTACGTGTTATCTAAGTGATCACCAATTACCCCAAATAGACTCAAAATGTTATTTCTTTTTTTTTTCTTTCTTTCCTTTTTTTTTTTTTTTGCTGTCATCTCTTTCATACGGTTTGAATCTTCTTGTGTGTTCCTCTAACACTTAGTATACATCTTTGTAGTTACCACATCTCACTGTAATTATAGATTGATAGTACCTGTCTTTGTCTTCCATGAAACAGGTTATTGATGTTAATAGAATAACCTGTTTACAGGTTAACGTTAATATGACAACTCATATTTGACTTTATATCTCAGCATCTAATTCAATGATTTGAACATATTTGACATTGTGTAAATGTTTGCTGAACAGAACCATTAATCATCCAAGTTTCTATATCCTAAAGAACATAGCTTCTAAGGTCAAGGTTACGATACCAATGGTTGGATGTTTGACTCAGTTCATTTGTAGCACTATATACTTGAGCAATTATTTGAGCTCTCTTCCTCAGTTTCTTTACCTATAGACTGGAAAATGACATTCTTCTAGGATTATTGTGAAGATTAATTGATTTGAGCATTAACAGACCCTAACAATAGTCAGTGCTACATAAGATAGCTATTTTGTTATACACTTTCTTTGTCAGTTTAGGTAACTTCTACTCTAGTCCACACATACTCACACACACAATCTATTTTCCTTTACGATAGTTTTCAACTGGATTTTGTACCAGCACTTCTCTCATCTAATGTATCATTCACACTACTGTAAGAATTCATGACCTAAAACCAGATATAGCCACATAATTTTCATATTGTGAATTTATATTGACTATAATTCCATCCCTATCAATCTAGTACTCAAAGATCTCAATGAAGTATAACAAACTCTTTTTTCAAAAATTATTAATTTTTACCAAGTTTTATTGAATTTTAATTTATAGGCCATATAATTCACATACTTGGACTGTACAGTTTGATGTGATTTTTAGTATATTCATAAACAAGTACAACCATCAGCACAGTCAATTTTAGAACATTTTCAACACCTCAAAAAATAATCCTGTAACACTTAGATATCTCTTCCCCACTCTTTCTCAGTCCCTTCCCACCTAGCCATAAGCAAACACTAATCTACTTTCTATCCCCTATTCTTTCATAAGAATGGAATCATATAGTATGTGGTCTTTTATGACTGAAACTGACTTCTATCAGCATACTGTTTTCTTTTTTTTTTTTTTAAGATATTACATTTATTTGAAAGAGATCACAAGTAGGCAGAAAGGCAGGCAGAGAGAGAGAGAGAGGGAAGCAGGCCCCCTGCTGAGGAGAGAGCCCGATGCGGGACTTGATCCCAGGACCCTGAGATCGTGACCTGAGCCGAAGGCAGAGGTTTAACCCACTGAGCCACCCAGGCGCCCCAGCATACTGTTTTCAAGATTCATCTGTGTTGTAGCTTGTGTCAGTTGCTTTGTTACTTTTTATGGCTGAGTAGATCTCTGTTGTAAAGATATACCACATTTTGTTTATCCATTTATCCTTTGATTGACATTTTGGTTGTTTCCACCTTTTGGCTACTGTAAGTAATGCTGCTATAAACATTTATGTACAAGTTTCTGTATGGGGATATATTATTATTTCTCTTGACGATATATCTAGCAGTGGAATCGTTGGGCCATTTGGTAACTCTAAGTTTAAAAGTTTGAGGAACTGCCAAACTGTTTCCCAAAGCTGATGCATCATTTTGCATTCCAACCAGCAGTGTATATGGGTTCTGATTTCTCTCATTCCTTCCCAACGCTTGTTGTTATCTGCTTTTTTTATTTTAGTCATCCTACTAGATTTGAAGTGGTATCTCACTGTGTTTTTGATTTACATTTCCCTGATGACTAATGATGTTGAACATCTTTTCTTTTTATGCACTGGCCATTTGTTTATCTATCATGGTCTTTAGAGAAATGTCTATTCAAAACCTTTACCCATTTTTAATTGGATATTTTTTTCTTTATTACTGAGTTAAAAATTTTTTTTTAAGATTTTATTTATTTATTTATTTATTTGACAGACAGAGATCACAAGTAGGCAGAGAGGCAGGTAGAGAGAGAGAGGAGGAAGCAGGCTCCCTGCTGAGCAGAGAGCCCGATGTGGGGCTCCATCACAGGACCCTGGGATCATGGCCTGAGCCGAAGGCAGAGGCCTTAAGCCGCTGAGCCACCCAGGTGCCCCCAAAAGTTTTTATATATATTCTAGATACTAGTCACTTGTAGAATATACAATTAACATATGTTTTCTCTAACTGTGTGGCAGTTTTTTCACTTTCATTATGGTCCTTTGAAACACAAACCAAACAAACCAGAAGGTTAAAAATAATTTGGATCAAGTCCACTATATCTATCATTTTCACAGCCAGGTAAATTTGTGTTAAAATAAAAAATCACTTTAATACAGTAAACTTTAAAACAATTAAACTTTAAACGAAAAGAAAAAAAAGCCGTTTGATCCCAGGGAATCCAAATGGGATAAACTTACATGGGCATTTAAAATTTGCATAAAGAACAATTAAAACCAACAGCAATGTCCTTCCTAGCTCTGGTAGATAGACGTGTTCTACCTGTGGTCCAGGTATCTGCTCATGTAGTAAGGGTGCCCGACGGCCCAACCCTGGACATTCCCACACAAAGAGCTGCCATATAAAAAGGTTGACCACGAACAGTCACTATCTCTGTGACCCAGAGGTTTAGATGTTGTGGAGGGGCAGTGCCAAAAGTTCCTTCCAGATGTAGCATAAAGGGAAATAAAGGAGATCTAGGAGAAACATTCAAGAGATTTCGGGAATGCTAAGGATGTGATGTCTGAAGAAATATACCAAAGCTCTCAAAAGTACTAAATCTCTTTGTTCAGCTGGCAGTCAGCTGCAGAATGGTCCCACTGAAGTGCCAGAGCCTTGAGTCTCTATGGGGTTCTACTTGGGATTTTCCTCATAAAACTTCTCAAATGTACTCACTCTGCTTTTATCCATAGGTTAAAGCTGTGTTTGGCAAAGGTAAACAGGAAATGCTACATTATCCCTAAAACATTCCAGCCAATATGATATTGACTTGGTGATGGTAAAAACCAAGACGTAGTCAATGAATGAATGTACTGCCAGCTTTGTAGGTAAATGTCTTCTAAGGTAGCTGTAAAACTGACTTTGTGTTGTAATTCACAAAGCCGAGGTAACAAAGAAAGAGGCAAAAACATATTCCATCAGTTCACAAAGCTGATCATTAACCAAGAAAACCAATTTGGGGGGGAAGATTTTATTTATTTATGTGAGAGAGAGAAACAGCAAGCATGAGAGGGGGTGAAAAGGAGAGGGAGAAGCAGACTCCTCACTGAGCCAGGAGCTTGACCTTGGGCTTTAATTCCAAGCCCCTGAGAACATGACCCAAGCTGAAGGCAGATGCTTAACTGACTGAGCCACTCAGGTGTCCCTAGAATGTCACCTTTTGTACTTGATATGGAAGAGCAACTAAACAATACCTCAGGTGAAGACAATTTAGAGTAAGTACGACTTAGCCTACTATCATATTCCTTGGCTTTCCTTTCAGATTTACCATAAGTGCCAAACAGAAATTCAGGTCTCTGGTCTCGCCAAGGGAACAATCATTTGCTTTCTTTGTCTCATTCTATTCAGTAGCATGCTATTGATTTTTTAGAAACAAGATATTGCTAGCAATCATGTACACTTCTTATAAATATGCATATTTTATAATTATTACTGTTAAAAATTGGTAAGTGTAAATAAATAAATACATTAAGCAGATTAAAAAGAAAGAGGACATTTAAAGATTGTGACTAAGGAAAATATCAACTGTTTTTAGTCCTACAATTGTTTGCACGACTGTCCTTAGTGTTAACAGTTCCTCTAGCAACTCAGCACTCCTCAAATGTTCTCTGTTGCTCTTGTTTTGCCCTACAGTAAAGAGAAATCATAGACAAGAAACAAGAAACAGTTTAAATCACGATATTTATATGGCATTTGGATCAATAACTAGCACTCTTAAGACAGAAAAATCAACCTTATAAAATAGTCTTTCTAACAAGATTGCATGTTGTTCTTGAAAACATAGTTTTTGATACATTAGGGAAGCAATTAACAATAACTAAATGTCTAGTGTTCCAGAGAACCCATGTAGTATAAAAACAAAATTCTATAACTTATGTGTTTCAAAGAGGGATGGTGAACTTGAGAAAAGCTATCAGTCAATCATCAGTTATTCTAGTAAATTTGGATAATACTGTGCCTATTTTTATTTAAGGCAAACACTCTTGGTGGTGAGTTGATCCATATACTTGGATGAGTTAGAAAAGGCCTGTATGACTCTAGTAGTCTAGAACTAGATTATAATTGGATTAGACTCTAACTACAGACCTAGACAAAAAATTATAATAATATTGTTAATAGATAAGGATTTTCTTGATGCACAGTTTCCTTTGTTCTCCCAATTTCACTAATATTACACTTTTCTCATTTCAACACATTTGGCCAACCAGTCCATTTTCCCTTGTCTTGTGCCCTAAATCAAGAAGGTTTTCTATTTCCTATAACAAATTAAATGTAAATCAGGGTGCTATGATACTATTTCACTCAGATATATTTAGTAAGTGTGATATTCCCTTGAGAAATTTCAAGCTTTGTTTCTGTTAAAAGACTTCCAGGTTAGAATGAAAGAAACGAGTATTTTGTGAATACAGATTTTTTTTTTTTGTGAGTACAGATGAAACCACACCAACAAAAAAGCTATACCAAATAATCATTAGTGAAAAGCAACAACAAAAATTACTTACACATCATCTTAAAGACAAATCAACTAACTGGCTGGTTATGAAAACTTTTCCACTGGGCCAGGACCTAGGTTATTTTATCTTCCCTTACCTTTCTTTCTTTTTGTCTGTGTAATTTAAACATTTAGTACTATTTCTCTGGGGAAGCAGTTTGTTTCATTTTTATATACCTGGCTTCTTTTCATTCATTACATTGTATCTTAATGGTAGACACTGTGAGATGTTCTCCAATCACTCTGTTTGCATAGGGTGACTAAACATTTCTTTTGATTTTTGATTGACATTATCTTTATTAATTTAATTTTTCTATTTTCAATTTTGCACTTACGTGTCATTTGTTTATTATAGTCTTCTATTGTATGATGACTTTCACAAGCAAATTTATTGTTTCACAAATTTATTTGTGAAAGTCATCAATGTATACTAGTTATGAGGCATTAAGGATGATTTGTCTTCTTAGTTATTAAGGCATAACACATAAACTACCATATATGTATGTGTGTGTGAGGTATGTGATATATATGTTTATGTATATGTCGTATACATAAATGGTACATATACATATATGTATATATGCATGTGTGTGTCTGTGTGTATGTATATGATGAAGACAGCCCCACATTTCACTGATGTGTTCAGAAAACAGATGGTATCTCTTCATTACATTATTAATTTACTATCCTAAGCTAGAAGAAGGAAATACAGAAAGATATCCTTGTAATCTAGGAATGAGATGATACATCTGAGGCAATTTAAATGTAGATTGAAACCAACCATTGCAAGAGATATTAATTGATATGATTATATCAAAGTCAGGATTTAGTTGTATGAAATACACAATTTCCAGTCAGAGGGCATATCAGGGAATGATACTGAAATATCTAAAATCATCAAGGGAATAATGTTGAAAAATCAATAAGAATAAGGTTTTATATTTTAATCTAATCTAAAAAAATGTAAAGCTGAATAAAGTCAACTGTTCATAAGACTGGAGAAAAAATTTAAAATTGCCATATTGTTGATCTTTTTAGATGTAGGCATTTGAATGGGTGAATAGTAGCTGTTAAAAAAAAAAAAACTGCTAGAAATGTCCAACATGACAACTATTCTATACATATCTGTAAATCTTTTAGTCCTCAGGCAACTTACATATTCACATAATCTCACTATTTCTATTCCTGAGTAGTAGATGTATCCCAGAAATATTATCCTACTGTTCTCTGGGTTCTCTGTACAAGGATGCTTTTCCATGTTACTAGTGACACCATGGATTCATTGGTAGTCTGGATTTCCATCTGTGCAAGAGTTAAAGTAAAATGTGAACATGCACTACAAAGAGGAATGCAGAAGCAAGCATTAACAGGTTCTACTAAAGCAGGCCATTACAATATATAGATAGATATTTAAGAAATAGTACCAGCCCAAATTATATATCCACTAGTAAATCAATAAACAAAATGTCATATGTCCGTACAATGGAGCACTATATAAAAATAAAAAAGAATGAGTGCCGACACATTTCTTTAAAGATTTTATTTATTTATTTATTTACTTATTTATTTATTTGACAGAGGGAGACACACCGAGGGAACACAGGCAGGGGATTAGGAAGAGGGAGAATCAGCTCCCTGCAGGGCGGGAAGCCTTTTGTGGGGCTCGATCTCAGGACCCTGGCATCATGATCTGATCCAAAGGTGGCCGCTTAATGACTGTGACACCCAGGCACCCAGTGCTGACACATTTAACAAAAGCCTCATACAAAGTGAAAAATCCAGACACAGGTAACTATATATGATTCCATATGATAGAAAGAGAAGATATGAAATTAGGGGTGATAGAAGAGAAGTTAATGGCCATCTGAACACTTCTGAAGGAACCGGTAAGAGCCGTGTAATAGAAGATCTTGTGTCTTGGGATGCTGTGAAAGAGGAAGGTATTTGTGATTTATCTCTGATTTTTTTTTAATGGCGCTTATTGACAGTTCCTGTATGTCGAGTGAAATGTTACTGCACAATTGCTGATGCAAACATGATTATCTCCAGAGTTCCAGCATACTGGTTCCTTTTGATATTAGGAAATGAGATATAATTTATTCTCAATCTGGTGCATTTGGGCTGCCTTCCACCTATTTCCAGAAGTAAGATGTGCCTAGTGAGTATGTACTGGTATCAATTATTGTTCTAAATGCATTAAAGAATGTGATATCACTTCTTTCTCCCTGACCCAAGGGAGTCTTCATTGTAGCACTATGAAAATATTGGGAGTGGGTCACAGAGAAAACTTAGCATGATATACAGCTTATATATTGAGTTATTTGTCTATGCTTCTGTTGTTTTTTTTTTTTTTTAAGTGATAGAACAGCACCGGTCTACACCAATGGAGTGAACTTCACAATATATGTAAGACAAATCCCTATGCTGTAGAACTTAAACTGATGCAGTGCTGTATGGCAATTATATCTCAATAAAACTGAAGGTGTCTGGGTGGCTCAGTCGTTAAGCATCTGCCTTCAGCTCAGGTCATGATCCCAGTGTCCTGGGATAGAGCCCCACAATGGGTTCCCTGCTCAGCGGGAAGTCTGTTTCTCCCTCTCCCGCATCCCCTGCTTGTATTCTCTCTTCTCACCGTCTCTCTCTGTCAAATAAATAAACAAAATCTTAAAAAAGAAACCTGAAAAATAATACCAAAAATTGGATGGAGATAATCCACATATGGTGTTTTAAAAATATGTTTTTAAAACAATGTTTTAAAACAATGTTTTAAAAATATGTTGTTCATTAAATTGAAAAATACAATGACTTTATGATAATTGTTCTTATATATTTTCAATTATTATTGGATAATAGAAATTATTGTGAGGATTTTTTTTCAAATAAACATGTTCACAGTCTAGAATATGTTAAGCCATTTTCCAAAATAAAACATGCTCAAAATACTAGCATTTACATATCTGGATACGCGAGGAAGTTTTCTTTACAACTTTGCTCCATCCAAGCAGAACCTTTTCCACCAGGATATAAGAGTCTCAATGGACCATTCGCTGTGAGTGTTAACAGGGCACTTAAAGATCCTTGAAGTCAGGAAATAGCAGCCTGGAAGAGGAATCAGCATTGACAAGGGTAACTGACTGATCATCAGAAGTTAGGAATGCTGTTAAGACATGGGGACTGGAAGATTGTTTATCTTGTAGGCTAATTACTACCTGGGTACTTCTTGGTACTTCCTTGTCCAGTTTTTACTGTAAATGCCCAAGTACAGCAACTCCAGAGTAAGATGGTCATGGTGATCAGGTGCTCAAACTCAGTGATTAAACTACAAGATAGATTTTGGGTGCTTGTGCTTGTTAATTGGGCTGGGAAAATATTGACGTATAAAACTGTGACCACCCACCATACAAGATTGATGATATTGCCTAATGAACTGGTTTTAAAACTTCTCCTTAAACAGCATCATATAAAATACAAAAATGTTTATGACTTTGTTTTTATAACTTCGCATCTTAGTGTATTTTTAAAATTTGGCTATAACTAAGAACCAGTCTAGTTAACTCAGTGGCCTCAATTAATATCTGTAATCATGGTCCATTTATGTAATAAATAATTTTGACCTTGGCAACAGATTTTCTTTAATTGCTTAAAGTAATTTT
This sequence comes from Mellivora capensis, assembly GCA_004024625.1. Lineage (NCBI taxonomy): Eukaryota > Metazoa > Chordata > Mammalia > Carnivora > Mustelidae > Mellivora > Mellivora capensis. The sequence goes on along the minus strand of PISX010002243.1, from coordinate 151,006 downwards.
ATATTCCTAAAATGGATCAGTGTTTATGTAAACTTTTCAAATTGTTTTCAGAACAATTGGTTTAGAAGATAAAGTTGTGCACATGTATCTGTGGGCCAAGGGGGAAGTGTTGGCTACTTTATCTTTTTTTTTTTTAAGATTTTATTTATTTATTTGACAGAGATCACAGAGAAGCAGGCAGAGAGAGAGGAGGAAGCAGGCTCCCTGCTGAGCAGAGAGCCCTATGCCATGAGGGGCTTAATCCCAGGACCCTGAGATCATGACCTGAGCCAAAGGCAGAGGCTTTAACCCACTGAGCCACCCAGGCGCCACCTGGCTACTTTATCTTAAAAAGAACATATGTGATACATTGAAAGATCAAAGAAAGTAGAGTTAGATCACTCCCATGGCTGCCAATATTTTTCAAGATCTTAACAGGTGCTAATCCATCCTCCAAGGTTGCTGGTCACCTGTGCCAATCTCAGTATGGGCTTTTAAAATTTAATACATTATACTGATCACCCATTATAATTGAGAGTTCTGGAAGTTTAATTCCTTGAGGACGTTTATTCAGATTAATCAAGTAAATGTTTACTATTTACTTCTAATCATTTTACTTAGAAACATACTATTTCTGAGAAAAAAATTGTCAGACCTCCAGATTTGTTCCTACATGTCTCTACATATCACCTATAAATTATAATCAATGTCTTATTTTCCATTTATAGTTATTTAAACCTTCCTTTAAAACTCAATTTATTCTTGTTCATTTGTGCTATTTATTGTTGCCATAAATAGAAGCTCTAATGTAGAAAAACTATACATACAGACCTGAAATGTTTTTTAAAGGTTTCAGGCCTTTTTTTTTTTTAAGGTTTTATTTATTTATTTGACAGAGAGAGAGAGATCACAAGTAGGCAGGGAGGCAGGCAGAGAGAGGAGGAAGCAGGCTCTCCGCGGAGCAGAGAGCCTGATGTGGGGCTCGATCCCAGGACCCTGAGATCATGACCTGAGCCGAAGGCAGAGGCTTTAACCACTGAGCCACCCAGGCGCCCCCAGACCTGAAATTTTAACAATAAAATAGTACAGTGCTATACATGATTATATAGTTAGTATACTATTTGGTTGAATGTAGCAATTTGCTTTTATCAAGGCATGTAAATATTGCATGTTTTATGGCCAAACCATAAATTGTTACAACTATTTAAATGGATCAGGTCAGTGATATTAAAAAGAAATCCATCACATCAAATTTCACTTGGAGAGAAAAAAAAATTTCTGAAACAGAGTTTGCATGCTTTATAGATCCTGCTATTTCTGTATTATTGGCAAGTTTTGAGTTAACATCTCTTATAAAAGCTATATTCTGTCTATGAATTGTAGTTTGAAGGAAATTTAGCTAATAATTTTACTCTCTATCATAGTAAATTCCACCTGTAATAAAATAAATAGAGAAAACACATTCCTGGGGATAAGGTGCTATACTTTATGACGAGGCAGCAAAATGTTTCGCTTTTGCTACCCTGAATGAAGGAGACATTTGAATACTTAAATCAATATCATTTATAGAAAAAAACCAACCCATATAAATAATGAATTGAATGAGTAAATTATCTGACTATGAGAGACAATTTTTTATTTTTCCAATTCTATGTAGGTTTTATATTTCTTGTATTGTTCACCTGCATGTCTTATAAATATTCCTGATTTATGGTCTTCCATGATTCATGACCTATCATGGATGAGATCATCTGAATATATACTTGTTATTACTACTGATGCTTATCATAACAGGAACCCATTCATCAAATAAAAATAATCTGCAATAACAAGATGTTACCTTTTTCTCATTAAAATAATACAGAAAATAGAAATGTCATTTCTTAGCTATTCTGTTCAGAAAAAAATATGACATATAATGAGACATGATTTCAGAAATATAAAAGCAGAGGAAGATCATAGAGAGCCCTGTATGACATAGTAAGGGCTTTTGATTGTGTGAACTGGAAAGACACTGGAAAGGCATAGCCATACAAATGACAAAGGAAGATTTTTATTATTGCAGAATTACTCTGGATGATGAGTTAATAATGAAAGACAGAGGAGAACAGCAGAAGAAGAAAGATAATTTAGAAGGCTATTGATAAAATTCAAGGAGGTAATGCCATGGTCAAAGATAATGACCATAGATTATAGTATTAGGTACATTTCATTTCAAGACCTATGTTAAGGTTTACAACCTGAACATATGCCAGGGTAGAGTGGTCCCTAACTTCAAAGAGGAAGCCTTTTGAAGAAATTATGTTATTGTTTCTGTTTTTCCTATTTGTATGTTTGCTTTCTGGCAAGGGTAAGAAGAGCATATTAGGATTTCATATTTGAACACATTAGCTTGGAGCTACATTTTAAACATTTAAGTAGACCTCTTGGTACATGGTTCGAAGAAATGAGTCTAGATTCAAGGGAGGGCTTCAGGCTGGATATATACCTTGGGAAGCATAAAAATAAGGTAGTATGTTAGTCATGAGACTGAATGAAATCACCTACGGTGTCAATGTAGACTAAGAAATTGTTAAAGGAAGAAACCTTGGGACAGCCTTTCATAGCTTTACTGAAATATCTTTGTCCTATAAAAATTATATTTATGGTGTAGAACTTGATGAAGTGATATATGTATATGCTGTCGAACATCACCACAAGCAAGCTAACATGTTTATCACCATTACATAGTGCCCCCTGTAAGCCTGTGGTGAGAAGACTTAATTTAAGACTTATCTTCTCAAGTTTCAAATATACAGTATAGTATTGTTAACTATTTTCATCATGCTATACTTTAGATTTCTAGAATTTACTCATCCTGCATAAATGAACCTTTGTACACTTTACATAATTAATGTATATAACTTTGTAAATTTAAAGGTAGCTATACACCCATGAAACCATCAGCCCAATCTATGCCATCAGCCTATATGTCACCTCTGAAAGTTTCCTCTCATCCTTCTATAATTATGATTATAATTATTTATAATATGTATGCTTAATATAAGATCTCTCCTCTTAGAAAAATTAAAAAATATAAAACAGCATTAACTATACTCATTATAGTGCACAATAGATATCTACAACTTATTCATCTTGTATAACCAAAACTTTGTGCCCTTTGACTAATACCTTCACTTTCCCCCTCTCCCAGTCCCGGGAAAACACCCTTTGGTGTCTACTTCTATACATTTGACTATTTCCAATGCTTTATGACTGGTATTGTATAGCATTTGTCCTTCTGTGTCTGACTTATTTCACTTAGCATAATGTCTAGGTTTATCCATACTGTCACAAATGGCAAGATTTCCTTTACTTTTAAGACTGATTAATATTCCATTTTATGTATACACCACATTTTCTTTATCCATTCACGTGTTAAGTGACACTTGGTTTGTTTCCGTGACTTGGCTATTGTGGGTTATTTTGCATTGACATGCAAGTGCAGATTTCAAATCCTTTCATTGTGCACCCAGAAGTGGGCTTGCTACATCATATGGCAGTTCTATTTTTAATTTTTTGAGGAACCTCCATACTGTTTTCCTTAATGACTGTACCAATATATATTTCCTTATATGTTTTCCTTAATGACTGTACCAATATATATTTCCTCCAACAATGTATAATTTTCCTTTTATCCATATTCTCACCAACATTTTTTATCTTTATTTTTTTAATAAAAGTCATTCTGACATCCTAACAGGTATGAGATGATATCTTATTGTGCTTTTGATTTGCATTTCCTTGATGATTACTTATGTTGAGCCTCTTTGTATATAAGTGTTAATCACTGTATGTTTCTTAAGGAGAAATATTTATTCATTTCCTTTGCCAGTTTTTAAGTTGGATTATTTGGGTTTTTACATTGAGTGGTAGGAGTTCTTTATGTATTTTGTACCTTAACTTTTTATTGGGTATATAGATTTGTAAATATCTTCTCCCATTCTGTAGGTTGTCTTTTCATTTTGTTGATTGTTTCCTTTGTTGTGCATAAATTTCTTAGTTTAATGTAATCTACCTTGTCTATATTTGCTTTTATTGCTTGTGCTTTTAGTGTCATGTTCAAGAAATCATTGCCTAGGCCAATATCCAGAAGCTTTTTCACTGCGTTTTCTTCTATGAGTTTCATGGTTTCAGATTGTACATTTAAGTCTTTAATTCGTTAGTGACTCTGACTCTTTATAGTGTTTCTTTTCTCATTCCTGGCATTAAATGAAGTGTTGCCAACTCAGAGTAAAGGTCATTTTAGTTCTTGTATAAAATACTATAACATGTTGTACAATTTATACTCAAAGGCATTTTAAAATTAAGTGATAATCAAAGGTGAACATTTTGTAATAGATAGGATAGATATTAGTTCTTCATAGTTGGGAACACAGTTTTACTGACTAAAAGTAGTACCTAGTCTTATTTTTTTAAAGGTTAAGAAAACCAGAACACTCCAACATTATTTGGTCATTTTTCCTCATCCTGTCACTTTGGAGAACCTAGAGTTTTATCAATATTTAATTTATGATAGTAATGAAACTGTTAGATAGAAAATCTTAATTTTAATAGAAATATATGCAGGATCAATAATCTTAAATGTAGAGTCTAACCCTGAACAGCATACACTAGCAGCAGTCTCGACGTCTATTCAGGTGTGATAACATCTTTTTGGCAAGTTTTAATGGCTTGGTAGAGCAACAGATATTGGATAAATAAATGTTTAGGTTCATTTTATTAGGCATTGGAGTTTTTAAGTAACTATAGCAAAGAAATGACCGATATGTGCATAAATGTTCAGTTTGATGCTTCAGATTTTGGCATACTTTTTTTTTCCCCTCAGGATGCTCTGTTAAGTGATTGTTATATACATTTTAAGACTTACTTGAGAAATAAGTGTTTGATAGGTCTGTATTAACATTTTATAAATAATAATTAAATAAACGTGTCTATATTAGCAAGCAGATCTGGTAGTGACAGAATGGTATAATTGAAACCAGAAATATAATGTATTCCACCTTTCTTTTTATATTTTCTCTACCCCTCCTATAAAAAAATATCTTTTTGGAGGTTAAAAAGAAGACTAGGGAGAATATAATCATCTATTGTGCAATTTTGAGCCATTCTTATTTGTTCCCTGTCATGATGAATACAAGGAGGCAAGACTCACGGAAGACAAAAATAGCACAAAGCAATATTCAAAGCACAATGATTCACTTTTAGCGCCTTTCACAGAATAAATAAAGAGCAGAGTTGTATCCCCGACAATCATTCAAGGCTTAATTATTGTGTCTTTTACTTATTCTAGGAACTGGAAAGCAAATATATTTGCTAGAAATGAGGGTATGTGTATGTCATACACGAAGAAATTTTAGGGTTTTGTTAGGGTGCTTCCTTTGGATAAAAAAAAAGATTATCAGTGGAAAATACAATACTTCTTAAACTGCAACTAAAATTTTTATGAATTAAATTTGTTACCTAAAATGGCACTAATAATTGTTACCACTGCTTGTATTTGTCTATAAATATACAGAAGATTAGTACTAAGAATACAGAAAAGAAAAGATAGTATTGACTCATAGAGGTAACTGACTGGCTAAGTCACAACAAACATGGATGTGTAAAGAGATGATAAATTACAAATACTTGGATGGGATTGATTAATATCACAGGAAAAGTGAAATCCAGAGAAAGATAACCCAGGCAAATAAGTTTTAACTAATCATGCCTGGCTCTGATTGGAAAGAGAAGTTGAGGCCTTTGAGATAGTTATGAGACAATATATATATATAGTCTCATATATATATCTCATATATATATATATGTATTATGACTAATATGATAGTTATGAGACTATATATTTAGTCTCATAACTAGTATAGCATATATATACTTAGTCTCATAAGTAGCATAGCATATATACTATATAAGCATACACTGTATATAATGCGGTCTGTTTTTTTCTACTGGAAATTCTTGCACTTTTTTTGGTTTGGTAATGGAAAATATAGGAGATACGGATTTCTTCTAAAATATTAGAAGAATCCCTGGTGTTGTGGATTTAGTGCCAAGTTTCCCAAAGTGTGTTCTGCATATAGAGCACTAGGTGCATTGAATCCAGGTCTTTGGATAAATAACATCTATCATTAGACCTTCTCACTTTTGAGATGGGTGCCATCTACATTTAATTCTGACTCTAGCTTTCAGTATATTTTATTTAAATATATTTTTATAAGAAATGGAAGAATTGATACAGAAACATCTGTAAATAAATTATAGATATGCCAAATTGCCAAATATATTTTTTAAAGTGATTTATCAGTTTTGAAGACACATTTTCAGAAGAAAGCACCATCAAAGCACTGTAAGGAGGCTACCAAGTGAGTAATTGAAAAAATGGGTAAAACCAAAAGAAAACAGAGCAGATACAGGGAAACAAAGGGGAAGGAATATACTCAAAAAATAATTACAAAAATGAAAAATTACTGTCATTCGCCTTATTCACTTTAAAAAATTTGAGATATTCTATGTTCATTTTTAAAATAAAAGCTGTAAGGGTTTTTTATTTAACTCCTCTTTAGCTCATCTCAGTTATACGTGAGAAGATTTATCTTTTACCTTTTCTTTTATGTGTGCACTTTCCGCAAAACATAAACTGCTTTGACTTATGCATTATTCTTTTAGGATATAAGGGGAGTGTTTGTTTGACTTTTTGACATGCCGTTTCATTGGCTTGAAATAGTTCATGTGCTCACAATGTAAGCAGAATGCAAGCAGAAAGTCTGTCACAGAGCTGTCCTCCTTACGGGACTCTGACAGAACCAGGCTTCAGTGAAGGGACGTGAGGCACAATGCTACAACAGTCCTCAGACGCATTTCATTCAGTCAGTCAGAAAACACCCATTAAATACCTGCCACATCAGTGGGTATTTCTGTAAGCAAACAAAACTCTTCCTGCACCTTACATTCTAGTGCTGACAAACAATGAAATTTTTCTAAGTTAATCTTGCTCAATTAGAAAGCAATATGTGTTATGGAGAAAAATGGGACAGAGACACAGGACAAAATTCAGTAAAAGGGATGTGGGATGCCTGGGTGGCTCAGTTGGTTGAGCGCCTGGCTTGGGCTCAGGTCATGATCCCAGTGTCCTGGGATCGAGTCCCACATTGGGCTCCTTGCTCAGCTGGGAGCCTGCTTCTCCCTCTGCTTCTGCCTGCCACTCTGTCTGCCTGTGCTCGCACTCTCTCTCTCCCTCTCTCTCTGACAAATAAATAAATTAAAAACAAAACAAAATTTTAAAATAAGTGGTCAGGGTAAGCTGACCTTGAAACAAAGACTGGAAGAGGGTGAAGAAGAAAGTGTTGTGGATATAGGAGGGTCAGGGTTGGTGGGGAGCACTCCATTCAGAGAGAACGTGAAATGAAAAAGCTCTGAAGCAAGTAATTGGTATGACACACCCAAGCAGCTGCTAATCAACAAGTAGGATAAATAACATGGACTGTCTATAAGAAATGGACATTTATCATGTAATTACATTTCCCCAAATCCAGTAGAAAAAATATAAATGGTAAATCCATGAAATTTATAAGACTTGAAAGGTAATAATTTACATAAAAATTTCTTCCTACTCTAATCAGATTACATTTTAGTAAATAGCGATCACAGACATGCATTTGCCCACTGAGTAAGAATTTTGGTTGATCTAAACGTATTAATCAGATGAGATCATCTCTCAGGTTAAACTAAATGGTGATGATTTTTATTTTCATGATAAAACGTTTTTCTTTTTTAAAATGTTTTCTACAGGGCCACGCGGGTGACTCAGTGGGTTAAAGCCTCTGCTTTCGGCTCAGGTCATAATCCCAGGGTCCTGGGATGGAGCCCCACATCGGGCTCTCTGCTCCGCGGAGAGCCTGCTTCCTCCTTTCTCTCCCTGCCTGCCTCTCTTGCCTACTTGTAATCTCTGTCAAATAAATAAATAAAATCTTAAAAAAAATAAAATGTTTTCTAAGGGAATATTTTATATGTGGTTTTTCCTTTAATTTTTACATAAAGATAAGGGTCATTGATACTCAGACTTTGTTTAGAAAATTTGGAAACTGTGTTTTATTAAAGTGAAGAGTATAATTTGAATAGATTCCTAGGGAGTAAGAGTCATCAATAAAAGCTTTTCCACATTTAGTGAACATACTAAAGGACAAATCAGTCTAATGAATATTTTACCAAAAAGTTATATCACAGGAAACAGTATGGGGATCAGAGTTGGACCATCATCTTACAAGGACCAAGTCAAATATCATCTTTTCTGTAGAGATATATCCACTTAAAAATGAACTTGTGTTTAACTCAGTTTGTGGAGCACTTGGGACTCTCTCATGGACATCTTATCTCCTTCCTTGAATTTGGCTTATTTATGTCACCTCTACTTACAGAATGTAGCACATTCTGCTACAATGTAGCACAATTTAGAACATATTAAAAGGAACCATTTTAATATTAAAATATTGAAAAAAGATAGTAATTAGAAGATGCCAAGATAGAAGAATGATATGCAAAGAAATGAGTTTCAGAAAGAATATTCAAAAACACTTTAATACATTTCTAAATCTAAATCAATATCACTGTAATATTAATATAATGCCATATTAATGATAACAAAATCATGACTTTTATATTTTTTGGAGGTTGTAATTTGTAGGCTAAGACAGAAATACAAAAAAAACAAAATAAATTTTATCAATATATAATGCTTTCTTATATATACAAAATTCAGATTCTAAACAAATATTGTAACTCATAAGATACTTTTGATGTTGGATTTGTTTAAATACTTTTAAAAATCAATATTTTTATCTATATTAGAAATAAACTTTTGGAAATGATCAATTTGGAATTTTACAAATTATAATACCAACAAAATTGAAATAAAATATATCACAACCAGTTTATAACAAGGTAAACAGAAACCATGAGAAATTCTATTTGAATGTGTAATATTATAAAAAGAGCCATGTTCAGGAGCCACATGCCAACGACAAAAGTAGATGAACAGATGCTTGTGAGGATGAACGAAGGTAATAACCTGACTTAAATTGGAGTCAGGAAGCCAGGAAGGGAGAGCTCTCACACAAGTACCTCTCCTCTCGACTTACATGACCAGCAAGAGGAAGGAAGATTTCCATGTGCCTCAATAATAATAAACTGCCCACCACTTGCAGCTGCTGAGACCCTTAAACTCTCATTCTCTTCCAAAGAACTTATACTCAAAACTACCCTCCCCAGTTTCCTCCCAAAACTTAACCAAAGTTCTAGTCTCCCTTCTGTTTCTTTGGAACTATCTAACCATAGTAAACAAGTAAACAAAAAAACTATAGTTTACTTGTTCTGAATTGCGATTCTCCCACGATTCTCAAATAAACTCACCTTTGTTTAATTAAATTACCATTGGTTTTATTTCAACTTGATATGTTTAACGTCCAAAACAAGAACAGCAGCTGTTTTGTCAAGAGGCTCCCCAACAAGGTGAAAACAACTCTCTGCAACATCCCCCTGGGGGCTAAAAATGTCCACCACTTTCACCTACCATGACAGGACCATCAGGGAGCTGTTCAAGCCCATCTTGAAGCAGTTCCCAGCCGTGTTCAGGTATCAGACCTCCCTGCACTGGTACACACGTAAAAGCCTGGATGAGATGGAGTTCACCGGGACCAAGAGCACCATGAATGATCTGGTATCTGAGTACCAACAGTACCAGGACACCACCGCCAAAGAGGACAGTGAGTTTGAGGACATGGATGTGGAGGTGATCTCCAGCTGTCTGGTACCGGGCACAATATGGGAGCCATGTGAACTCTATTCCCTCACAACCTGTTCTCCAACATCCATGTCTCACTGTGCGTGCATTTGCTCCAGTCTTGACATCACATGCTTGCCACCGCCACTAAAGCATTTTCATGATGGAAAAGAAATATTTTTAAATTTTAAATTAGACTCTTTTATGTAATTTTTACATTGTTTTTAAAAGATCATAAAATTGAGAATGGAATCAGATAACCTAAGTTATGTGCATTGATAATCTCAGACTGATAAAGACTTGAGAGGGAAAAAGAGTTAAGTTAGTCTTTCCAAACATTGCTTTTTTTCTTTTTTTCACGATTCACCATGATCTTTTTTTTTTAGTTGTAATATAATGCCCCCAAATTTAGAATATAGCAAGGAGAAATTATACCAATTTTATATTGTGACTCTGTATAGAGTGTCTCAGGATCTAAATATTTTCTTTGACCTCTTTATTTCAGGTACTTTACAGAAATGATCATCTACCCCTCTCTACACCAAAGCATGAAAGCAGATTGCCTTAAATAGAAAGGTTGATTGCTTCCTGGAGCCGTTCCTCCCTAGGAGACATGTCCTTTGAAAATGTTCTGCATTAGAAAATATATTTCATCACATAGCATTCACATTTGTTTTAAAATGAGTAAACAGGAAAACAGTTTCATGAAGGAAAGAGAATTTGTTGAAATTGTTGTTATCCCCAACTCATTTTTATATTCTGATTAAAAGCACAGCAATTTAATATGAAATTCTCTGAAAAGATTATATCACTTTTGAAAATAGGAGTAACAGAGTTTAAGGTTCAAGAAATGTCTTTTAGGGAGACAGCATTTATGTTGAATGTTGAAATGTTTACACCATTCTGAGCTGTCTAAATACTTGTTCCTAGCGAGCTTGCAACTTATGGTCCATCATTTTAAGTCTTTTTTGCTTTCAGTAACCATTTACTTGCTTTGCTCTGACATTATAGATTGAATTTTAACACTCACATTTTTACTTTTAGCACAATAGCTACTTAGCGTCAGGCATTAATTTCAGAACTTAAAGCTATGGGATTTGAACCAATCTATTTAACTTCTTTATATGTAAATTTGAAATAATAATATGTTTCTTAGAAGATAATGGAGATTTAATGAAAACTGTGCATAAAGAACATACATATATTGTGTCCTCAGCCCAACTGATGCTTGGTGAATATGAGTTCAAATAATATTTGTTGAATAAGTGGAGGTTTTCTGTGCTTCCCTATAGTTTCCCTATAGTGAAGCCATGCATATTCCTAATGAGAATGGGAAAAATAAATGTCATCAGTGCTCCTGGACCCTGATAGTAATGGGTACCCCTACTTGTGGGGAGAGATGTCTTCAAGGAAGAGATTTATATACTATATATCTATATACTTAGGGTTATATTATATACTATAGTCCTTTAAAGATGATATTGTCAAGTCTAATTCATGCACATTTTTCATGGAAATAGCTGCACTATAATGTGTTTATCTATAAAGATTACTTTGCTTTGACCATCAACACATTTATTGAGTTCCCTGCATGTGTCAGTAAATTTTGCCCATGGCCCTCTTACTCAGGAAGGAATATCTTTACCAAAAATGTATCCCTAAATAAATTACTTATTAAGATGATATATCTACACACATCAATTTATCACAGAAAATAAAGGAAATTTACTGGATATTTAACTGGTTTCACAAACTAGGAAGTTTGAAACAGATATTTAAGTAATTTAAATAAAAGTACACATAAAATTTCATTTTCAAATGAATGATAATAGATGGTCTTGGTTTTATTTTACCTAAAGAGTTTTATTTTTTAATATGAAAAAGTGATGCATTTATAGAGAGTGATGCATTTAACTTATTCTGCAAAGTGTGCTTTACATTTGCTTAAGATATGCTACATGTTTCAGGACCTATTCTAGAAAACTTTGAAAGACAGTTTGAAATATTGCCTTTATTAATGTTCTGTGAGATTTTGAGAGCTTATATAGACACTTAAAAATTGGAGTTGGCTATCCTTAAGGAAGAACAGATGTTTTGACATATGTCCAGATGAGTACTCTGAACTAGAAATTCAAATCTCCTTCTGGAAAACTTTTTGTGCTAACATATGGTAGACAATGAATCTTAAAAACCATTGGCTATGGACTTGACAGCAAAATAGGATTAGTTACGATTTATTTACAGAGATTAACCAAATTGAGCACAGAAATGAATGGAATTGGCTATATTCCTTTGATCTCACATGATTGGCAAAAATTCCTTCAATCTTTCCAAGAAATTCTTTAAACTCTCTGAAATTTATATGAAATACGATATTTCTAGACAGATTTCTTTTCTGTCTTTGTTAAATCATGTGGAACACTTTCCATGCCTACAATATCATTAACAGTCCTAAAAGGAATATAAATTTATAGTCCCCAAATTGTAGAAAGAAATGCTCAAGCTTGAGTCTTTTTATTCTTTTCTCTATTATCATATGAAATGATGGATTCAAAGCAGAACAATATCCATATTTAAATGGCATCAGATAAAATCATATCCTTTCTCTATTGCTGATGATAATTACATATGGAAATATCTCTCCATTTTTGTAGATTTACATTCATATAATTTAAAAGTTTAAAATAAGAAGTGCATATTTTTCAGCTATTATTTTAAACAAGCCCAAACATATAGAACATTTATGCATTTAAACAAGATGTACTGCATGGTTTTTATTTTCTTTCTTGGAGATATATCATGTGTACATGATAAAAATAGCAATCTTTATGTTTCCTTCTGTTTAAATGCCATTTTCTTTCCTCCTTCTTTCCTTCCCTTCCCTCCCTCCCTCCCTCCCTCCTTTCTTCCTTCCTTCCTTCCTTTCTTTCTTTTTTCCTATTTTTTCAATACGCTGTCTTCTCTTTGGACATTAAATCTGTTTTGTAAAGGATCAGAAACACAGAATATATTTTCAGGACCCTCTACAAAATTGCTTCAAATTTGATTTACAACAATTGCAACAATGGAAGATATTTAATAGATTTCTCATATACTTAGAAATTGAAATTAGGGTTAAAATGTGAGTAATGAGCTCTGTTGGCTCATATACTTATCTGAGAAAGGGTACCTCATGATAGTAACTAGTCTGGCAAGAACAATAATGAGCTTACATTATCCATATTTCCATATGGTCCTAGAATTAATCTTTTGGGGGATACAGTTGAAACCTTAATTCCATTCTTCCCTACAAAGCTTTAAAAATTACATTCTATTTCACGCTTAGAATTAGGGAAATACATATAAAGCTATTTTAACTACACCCAAGGTCTTCTAGGAGACAACTGTAATAAAGAATGCTGTACTCATTAATGTTCTGTATATTTTAACCTAGATATTTTCCCCACAGGCATATTTTCTCCAGGCCAGGATTCTCAATTTCTAAAGAGTGCACACTCAGTGTTTCCTAGTGCAGAATATAAAGATTACTTAAAAAGTCATTTTTATCTAAGACTAATTGTTGCCTTGATCACAACTGCAAGCAAAGATATGTTTCTTTTTTTATTGCGCAACTGATCAATATGCCTAATCCACATAAGGTGGCGAGGCATATTTTTTCTGAATAAATATGCTGAGGCGGTTCTCAAATCTCTGCTGTCCCCTTGAGAATCACTTTTCTAGATACATCCTATTAATCATCAATATCGTTTTGGGGCTTTTCAGCTGGTTATTGCCTATGACTATTTTTTGGCCAAGCAGTAAAAATGAGGATGTGTTTACATAATTCACCTAAATTATAAATTTGCCTTTTCAGGTATTTCAGGTAGTTTAGAGTTTCATAGAATTTAAATATACCCGCTAAATATGAATTTTCAAACTCTTTAAAATTTGTGTGGGATAGTGAAAACAATGTTTAAGAAACACATCTAGATTGGAATGTAAAATCTATCTCTTTGTATCTGTATTCTTAGGTGAGTTGAATAACCTCTCTGAACTCCGTTTCCTTATCCATAAAAAGGAAAGAGCATCATCCACTCTTCAGTATTCAGAAGATACTGTTTTGTGTTCTGTTTCTGTTTCAAAGTCAGTATCTCCTTAGAAATTGAAACATTAACCCTCTGACACTCTTGATCTGAAAAGAAGTCCCTGACAGCCTGAACTAAGATCTGTTCACATTGTCTTCTAATTACATACCTTGGGATTACACAAATAATTTAGGGGCAATGTTAATGAGTTTTCACACAACATAAATTAAGCAAAAGGCAAGGTATCCAAGTCAGACAAGTTGATGATCTATAAAGCTGCTTTAAGGATCTGAGTGAAAGGTACTTAAATCAATATGACACCAGATAGAAATCTGGATTTGTCCAATAAATGAAGAACCCTGGAGATAGTAAAAATGATAATAAATAGTGGGTTTTTTTTCTTATGTAGGCTTGCTTAAGAGGAATTTGACTCTTTAAAGAGAAAATAGTAAAAATAATTTAAGTGTTTAATACCATAAATAAAATATAGAATTGAAAGAACAGAGAATATAAGGAAGAACTAGATTTATTGTGTTAAAAAGGAATTTCTTTGTGTGTTATGAAGTAATTTAACACTATTTTTTAAAACTATAAATAACCGATCAACAGTGATGCAAAGAAAGCTGGGGTCGCTATGTTAAAATCAGAAAACATAAAATTCAGAACAAGGAATATAGTCAGAAATAAAGTAATCAGTTAAGAGAAAAGGCTAATAAATTAATAGAAAATGCACAATTAGAATTGGACATATTAATATTCTTCTCTGTGAAATAACATAAATGGAAGACCTGATAAATAGAAGCTGACCTAATTGACACTTTTAAATGCCCCCAAGAAACAAAAACAAGATATACATTAAAACAAACAAACAAACAAACAAAACCCCCGCTTTTGGAATATTTACCAAAATAGAACATTCTTCGGCCCATCAAATAAACATCAGTAAATTTGAAAGAATTGAAGGTAGTCAAAGTATTTTCTGACCACAATGGAAACTTCATATGGAAATCAACAGTAGAAAGATATCTGGCAAATGTCAACTATTTGGAAATTAAACAATTATTTTTTTTTTAAGATTTTATTTATTTATTTGACAGACAGAGATTACAAGTAGGCAAGAGAGGCAGGCAGGGAGAGAGAGGAGGAAGCAGGCTCTCCACAGAGCAGAGAGCCCTATGTGGGGCTCGATCCCAGGACCCTGGGATCATGACCTGAGCCGAAAGCAGAGGCTTTAACCTACTGAGCCACCCAGGTGCCCCCAAACAATTATTTTTAAATAACTTATGAGTTTAGCAGAGATTCATAAGGGAAATTAGAAAATATTTTGAATTGAATAAGAATGAAAACTTACCATATTGCAATGTGGAACATAGGTAATGCAGTACTTAAAGGGATTTTGTAACATTAAATACTTGTATTGAAGTATGGTCTCAAATCGATTATCATTCATGTTAAGCAATGATTAAAAAAGAGAAAGAAAATTAAATCCAAACAAGTAGAAGAGAGGGTATAACTAAAATTTAAAGAAAAAAAGATGAAATAGAAAGAAATTATAGGAAATAATCGGGTAAAAGAAGAACTGGTTCTTTTAAAAGACCAGTGAAAATGATAAAACCCTAATTAGAATGGTCAACTAACTCAAATCCATGAGAGGAAATAAAAAGCACTGGAATGGTAAATATGTCAAAAAATATAGAATACATTTATACATATATTTCTTCTCTTAATTTTACTAAAAAACATAAGGTTACATAAAGCAATAATTATAGTACTGTTTTTGGCTTTATAACATATATAGATGTGATTTTTAAATTCAATTTATTTATTTATTTATTTTTTATTTTTTAAAGATTTTATTTATTTATTTGACAGACAGAGATTACAAGCAGGCAAGAGAGGTAGGCAGGGAGAGAGAGGAGGAAGCAGGCTTTCCGCAGAGCAGAGAGCCCGATGTGGGGCTTGATCCCAGAACCCTGGGATCATGACCTGAGCTGAAAGCAGAGGCTTTAACCCACTGAGCCACCCAGGTGCCCCAAATTCAATTTATTTAAACTAAAAAAAAAAAAAAAAGCTGTTCACCTATCTTTTCCATCCTCCACACCTGCCCCTGATGACCACCAATAGGTTTTCTACATCTATGAGCTTGTATATGCATACATTATTGTCTATATTGAACGTATATTATACATGTGTTTAGATTCTAGATATATGGGATATTACAAGGTATTTGTCTTTCTCTGTCTTATTTCACTCACTATAGTACTATGCAAGAGAATGAAAGAGGAAAATAGATATGGAGCAATAGCAGAGCAAAGTTGCAATATTACATTAGAATTAAGTCAGTAATAATGTGAAGTAGATCATAACATACTAAGATACATATTGTAAATACTGGAAGGAATATAAGATCAACATAGGAATTAAAACGATATACTAGAATATATTTGTGGGACATCTTAACCCATCAGTGGGTTAAACCTCTGCCTTTGGCCGAGGTCATGGTCTCAGGGTCCTGGGATGGAGCCCCGCATCAGGCTTTCTGCTCAGCAGGATGCCTGCTTCCCCCTCTCTCTCTGCCTGCCTACTTGTGATCTCTCTCTCTCTCTCTCTGTGTCAAATAAATAAATAAAATCTAAAAAAAAATTTGTTTTACCTGAAAGGAGTTGGTAATGGAAAAATGAAGGAGCAACAAAGATGAGTCTTATCAAAAATAAATGGCAAATATATATATATATATATATATATATATATGGTAGTTGTAAACTCAATGATATGAGCAATTAAATCCAATATAAGTGAACTAATCACTAAAATCAGATTCAGAAATTGTAACTTTGGATTAAAGAGCAAGATTCAAGTATATTCAGTAGAAAGAGAGACATTTTTATATTTAAATGTGTAAATTAAGGTTTATCCATATATCACTATTTTCTTTCTCAATATGTTAAATCTACTTAATCTTCTCAGTTTTGACAGATAATTTTTAGGTGATAACACATGTCATGAGGTCTTTGCATATAAAATCTAGGTTACTCGGAAATTATAAAAAATAAAAGCCTACCAAATAATATTATAGACTGTACAACATCAAGAGTGACCTTAATGTAAACTATGGATTTTTAATGATTATCGTGTGTCATCATAGGTTGTAATCAATGTACCACTGATGAGGAATGTTGGTAATGAGAGAGGCTGTGCATCTGTGGAGATTGGGGATATATGGAAATTATTTGTATCTTCTTAATTTTGCCATGAACTTAAAACTGCTCTTAAAAGTAAAGTATATATATTATTCTATGCACAAAAGTACATATGTATGACACATAAAAATAACATATGTAAAAATAAAATACATGCACATATTTTATATGTATACACAAATTTTTTTTTAAAAGATTTTATTTATTTATTTGACAGAGAGAGACACAGTGAGAGAGGGAACACAAGCAAGGGGAGTGGGAAAGGGAGAAGCAGGCTTCCCGCTGAGCAAGGAGCCTGATGTGAGGCTCCATCCCATGACCCTGGGATCATGACCTGAGTCAAAGGCAGATGCTTAATGGCTGAGACACCCAAGTGACCCACAAACATTTTTTTTTTTGTATAAAAAAGAAAGTTGTCTAGTGTGAGGGTAAGCCTTCCTAGGAAAAAAAGTAGGAGCTGGACATTAGCAACAGCTATAATTAAGAAACATTTTGCTTTCAGACTTCTGTTGTTTGTGTATACATATAGATTCTTGATACTTCGAAAATAGCCATGAACTGACGATATTAATGAAACATAAGAATAAAAATGTCTGATGCTGGGGCGCCTGGGTGGCTCAGTGGATTAAAGCCTCTGCCTTCGGCTCAGGTCATGATCCCAGAGTCCTGGGTTCGAGCCCCACATCTGGCTCTCTGCTTGGCAGGGAGCCTGCTTCCTCCTCTCTCTCTGCCTGCCTCTGTCTGCTTGTGATCTCTGTCTGTCAAATAAATAAATAATGTCTTAAAAATGATAAATTAAAAAAAATATCTGATGATGCAAGAAAGCCAGATAGAGTCATTTTAACACAGATTTCTGTAACTGATAATCCTGAAGACTGGTGGCAGTATTCGTTACAAGCATTTATGTAAAACAGCAACAAAGTAAAACAAGGTGGCTTAAAAAATACATTGTTAACAGAGTTGTGTGCCTAAAAGTTTACATATGGATGAAACAGGATTGTTTGAGGAAAGTGACTGTTAGAACCTCATTTTTTAAAAGAAAATAGCCTAACTAGGATTGCAGTCTATGTAAATTAGGTTTATGGGTTTAACTTGGGGTAAATGGGAGATTGAAAGTTGGAAGCACAGGTTGTTTATTACACATAAAAAGCACATGTCTAAATGCCTTTTTATTTGTCTTTGCTTCATACAAGATTCAAGTTGCGCAAGAGTATCTGAAATGGAACAATTGTGAAATACAAGATTTATCTCTAAGTACTTATTTCTTAGGAGAGGAATATGGAATAATTTAGGAATGAAACACAGTGACATATGTATCCCATTTAATAATGCAATTCTGTCTATTCAAGATGTTAGGCAACATGTTTACCTGTTAGCAAATATGGCAACCATTTGAGACAGGAAAAAAAAGTTACTATATTAATAATTCTTAATGGAATAGGAATCCCTTAAATCATAAAGCATCAGTTTCAAGAAACATAGCAGGATGATGTTGGTGTATTAATACCTGACATTAAGTGGCCTAAAGCACTGAGAAATTTCCTTTTACATGAAAATAAGTCTATCATGAATTTTAACAGCATTAATTGCTTTATAAATCTACAGACTCATATAATTTTATGGTTAAAGATGCTTCCCTAATTTCTCAGTTAAAGACACCAAGGCCCACATAATTTAAGGTCAGACAAAATCTCAAAGTCAAACAGCAAGTAGGGAGAACTGAAACACATATCCTGACCTCTTCCAGGGCTGGGAGAGGAGAAATTCTTCCTTTCTCCCACAATAGTAAAATAGGTTTCTTTCTGTTGGGAATGTAAGGTATGTCCCTTCTTGTCTGCAATTGTTCTAAGTGGCTGGGCATGAGAGCATGCCCTCCGTTTTCAATAAGGTTTCCTTTCTTCAGTGTCATAATTGATACACAGTTTCTAATTAAAAAAAAAAAAAACACCATAAAGAGGAAGAAAAAGATAATGAAAGAAAATACTTGCCATTCACTTACATTAATAAAAGCATTTCTTTCCAATCACCTGATGTTTGAAATGAATTATTTAAAAAATAGAAGCTGTGAGTAATAAACTTTGTTTTGTTTTTGTTTTTGTTTTTGTTTTTTTCCAAATTCCCCAACAATTGTTGCTGAGGCATATCTTGCAATCAAAATAAGAACTGCAAGGGTCTGTCCAACCACGACACTGGCTCCAAATGTAGGAAATGTCTGTAAGAGTTGACTTGGGGCTCAGGTGAGTGCCCCCAGGCATCACTAGCCAGTAGCATCACTATTGATGGGCTGAAACAAAACAGACGGCACAAAACAGTGCATATAGCATTGAAAGAGTAAGATGAGTACCAGCAATGTCACAAAAAATGGGAAGAAAGAATTTAAATAATCTATTATAAGATACCTGCACTACACCTTAAGGTTAACTTAGACTACATTACTATATATGTTTTTTCCCTACTGTTGTATCTTTTCCTTTATTGGATAATGTTTTATTTTCCAGAAGTGTGAGTGTGTGTGTTTCTAAATGCTTAAAGCTATTGGCTTAGGTATTAATCTTGTTTTTCTCTTCTTCAGGATCTCCTGGAAGCTTCCATTCCCCATTACACGGAAAGCATGTTTTTAAAAGATTCTGTATGTTTGACAATATATGTTTTTAAACTTTATTAAATAAATTATTCATTTATAAAATGAAAACATGAAAAAACAGAGAAAAATAAACAATACGTAAAGATAGGAAAGAAAGTTAATCTTATAAAATGTCCAATTAAAATGAGAAGTCAGAGAAAGAAAGTAAAATAAATAAGAAGCAATCACAAATAGACAATATTAATAAAATGGTGAATTTTAACCTAGACATATCAATAACTTCAGTTTAAATGTGAATGTTCTAAACAACTTAAAGTCAGAGATTGCAGATTGGATTATAAGAATAACAGGAACCAAATAAAGGTTGGTTAGAAGACAGACACTTGAAATATGGACTCAGGTTAATATTTGCAGAATAGAGAAAGATATACAAGGTAAGCACTGTTTAAAGTGAAACATGTACTTTTATTGACTTCAGAAAAAGGAGGCTAATATAATAGAAGAAATCAGAAATAAACAGGAATATTATTTAATGGTAAAGAAGTTAATTTTCCAAGAAGATGTAATGTTCTTAAAGCTGTATGTACCCAACTTTTGTTTTTTTCATCTGTGTCAAAACACATGAGGCAAAAACTGTCAAAACAGGAAAAAGAAATAGACAAATGATTAAAGACACCAACATCATCTCTCAGTAACTGATACATTAAGGGGGCAGAATACTTGCATATCAGTGATCTGAATAGTACTATCAATAAACTTGAACTACTTGCTACTTTTTTAACACTCCATCCATACAGCAGAATACATATTATTCTTAAGTAAACAGGTATCATACCAAGATAGACCACAATCTAAGCCATAAAACAAACCTTAGCAAATAAAAAAAAAGAAATTATGCAAAGTATGTCTGTAGACCATGGAACAATTAAACTAAAAATCAGTAACAAAAATATGGTTGGGAATTCTCATGTAATTGGAAATTGAACAATATACTTCTAAAAAGTCCATGGGTCAAAGAGGACATATCGAAGGAATTTTTTAAAATCCTATGATGCAGCAATCTCACTCCCTGATACTCATGCAAAAGCGTTGAAAACTTATGTCTCCAAAAACCCTGTACACGGATAAGTTACAGCAGTTTTATTCATAATTTCCAAAACTTGGAGGCAACTAAGATGTTCTTTTGTAGGTGCATAGGTAAATAAACTGTGTTATATCGAGACAATGGAATATTATTCAGTACTAGAAAGAAATTACCTCTTAAGCCATGGAAAGAAATAGAGGAATCTTAAATGCATATTACTAAGAGAAATAGGTCAATCTGAAAGGCTACATACTGTATGGTTCCAACTACATGACATTTTGGAAAAGGTAAAACTACATATACAGTAAAACAATCTGTCGTTATGGAGGGGAAGGGATACTAGGTGGACACACAGGACTTTTAGGACAGTGAAAATATTCTGCATGATATCAGAGTGATAGATACATGTCATTACACATTTGTCAAACAGTGAGGAACAAAGGGAACATCTTTGGTCGATTTGTAGCTTCTCTTTTCAAGCTCTGGACGGTGGTTTTCACAGATGAAAGGTTTCTAATTCCTCATTTTAAATATGGTTGAATTTAATGACTTGTTTCCGAAGTACAGAGTATGGAAATGAGAAGAGAGGTAAAAAGTACATTTAATTTGGGGTACCTGGGTGGTGCAGTCATTTGGACATCCACTTTTGATTTCAGCTCAAGTTGTGATCTCAGAGTCATGATTTCAGAGTCATGAGATGGAGCACTGAGTGGAAACCGGGGTTGGGTTCTGAGCTCGGTGCACAGTATGCTTGAGACTCTCTCTGTCTCCCACTGCCCCTCCTGCTCCTGCTCTCTCTCTCTCTCTCTCTAAAATAAATCTCTTTAAAAAAGTACAACTAACTTTACAATGCATAACCATAGCAAACACTATCTCAACCAGTTGATAGAGTTTAATACCAACGGAGATAAGTCATATCCAATATCATGTACCTTTGATACGATGTAATGAGGTAGCACTTCACCTTTGTGATATTCTACCTCCCCCAAATTATAGTTTTTGTCTAATCATGAAGAAAAAAAAATCAAGCAAACCCAAGATGAGAGACATTCTATAAAATATCTAACCAGTATACCTTAAAACCATCAAAGTCATCAAAAACAAAGAAAATCTAGGAAGCTGTCACAAACTAGAAGAGGTTAATCAGATATGAGATTGGTGAATAAATATATTAAGTTAATAAGTGACTTAAATATACTGTGGTAAAGGATCCTGGAAAAGAGAAAGAACATTAAAAAAATCTAGTGCATTAGAAATAAATCGTGTTTTTACTTAATAATAAATGGTATAATAATAAATAGGATAATGAATATAAAAGTGTAATATATCATATATGCATATATGTGATATATGCATATTTCAGATACAGAATATAAAAGTAGTAAATAACAGCCACTTGTGTCAACATAACATTTATTAAGAATATAAATTGAAGGGAATATATAACCCAATACACATCATATATTTTAAAATATGATATAACCCAATATACATCATATATTTTAAAGTATGATATAACCCAATATATATCATATATTTTAAAGTATGATATAATTTATATAAATTTCAAGACATAAAATTTACTTAACAGAGATAGATGATAGTTGGATAGATTGATTAATGCAAAAGCAACTTGTGGAACAATGAGTTTAGGGAAACGGTCTTTTTCAACTTTATTAAAATACAAGTGACAAATATAATAAAAGTATGTATTTAAAGGGTACAACATGATGATTTGAGATAGAGTGAAAAGATTTCCACCATTGAGTAAATGAGCACATCATTGTTTCACATAGTTCCTTTTTCTTTTTCTTTTTTTTTTTTGTGAGAACATTTAACATTTCCTCTAAAAGCAAATTTCAGTCATGTGAATGTCAACCTAATGTGTCATCTTTGTCCATGTGAAGATTGGGTGTCATCCACTTCCACTTCATTTTCCTTATATGTGACCTGCCTAACTCTTTCTCATTTGTTTTGTAGCTCTGATGCATCTTCCTTCAGAAAACCAATCTTGATATCCAGGTTAAATGTCCATACATTTAATTCATGTAGCATCCAGCACTTTCATTATGATACTACTGATTATGCTATAAAGATACTGTTGGTAAAATTATCTACACTGATTCTCACTAAAATGTAATCACAACGGGAGGAGAGACTGAGTTTATATGTTCAGAATTTAGCAAAGTCCTCATATAAAGGCTTCAACAGTGTATAGATTAAGGATTAATATCAAGATTGATTTGCTCTTCTATCAAAATATTAATAAGGTATTAAGAAGAAAACACTAATTTTTTTAATAAATAGAAAAGGACTTTCTAAAGATGATGTAGTTTTAATGTTTTGAAGTACAGCTAGAAACAAAAAAAAAGAGCAATAAGATCCGGAAGACACTCATTGTGGAAAAAATGACATCAGTAAAAGCAGAGGTGAAGGTGAAGTATTTGGAAAATAGAATTTTCTCTATTGTTTTCAAAATTACTCTTACATGATGGAAAATAAGTGATGGAATTGAGCCAGATACAAGACTTCATATAACATGAAAATATAATTTTGTACCTCTTTTTCTAAAAATGTAGAAGGTTACTCTCGTGTAATAACCTGTTTTCGCTTCTTTCATTTTCTGTGAAGGAAGTAATGTTCAAAATGGAGGGGATTTCTCTAGCTCCATAGTCTGTTAATTAAAGATGATTAACCATGAAGACTGCATTCATTTGGTCCATGTCCATGGATATTATAAAGCACTGTTTTTTAAAATTAGTATATTATATGCACTTATATATTATGTTTCCACAAAAATGCATAAACAACATTTATATTAATAATGTTTCTTCTAGAGGATAGTGGTTTTCTGTTACACTACATTACTTTATCATGATTCTTCATGTTCCATTTTCCCCTAAGGGTAATACAAAATGAAATAGCAAATATTTGGTAAAACAAAATAAAACAAAACAAAACAAAACAAAAAACTATGTTAAAAATAAATGTCAAAATATCTACATCTATTGTGCATTGTTTTGATTTTGGTAATGATTTCATGGTTTAATATAAATGTCACATTATCAAATTATACATGTCAAGTATGTATATTTTATTATATGCCAATTGATAATCAGTGACACTTTGAAAAAAGACTACATATATTTCACTCACTAAAATTTTAGTCAAATCAAATAATAGCAAAACCTAATTTTTGTAATTATTGAAATTCTCCATTTAAGATATGCTTTATTACTTATGACTGTGGTATTTTAATCAATCCAACCAGCTACATATTTAGTCTCTTCATTAAACCAACCATTATAATATACCTTTTATGTGTATATAATTTTATTACATTTCAAATAAATTTATTTTTCTTAACTATTTATCTTTTTCACCTTCTTTGGGATCTGTTCTTTTCATATCTGTGATCATTTAGCGCTTATCATTCATAATTATTCCACTTCCATTTGGTTCATCTTTCTCCTCCTAGGGTCTCTTCCAGTGTTTCAATTTCCTTTGATGCTTTCTGTAGATACAGTGGCTTCTGAAATAATGTTGCCTGACTAATTAGAGCACCAGGTGTTTGGCTAAATAGCCAAGATAAGTTCCATTCTCCATACTTTGTTTACTGTCTCCATGCCTGGTCAAATACAGACTTTTAATTTCCTGGACTTGAAGAGTCAGCCAGCTACCCTTTTAACTGAAAAGATGCCAAGATCTAAAAATGCTAATACTACAGGTTCAATAACAGTGAGTGGTGCTAGAGATAGCAGAATAAACTGCCTTGGGAGGCCAAAAGGCAAGCATATCATTAATTACTTATAATCTAGACCTAAGCTTGGTTATATTTACATTGCCACCAGATTTTGAATCCCTACAGATTCAATTCTATGATTTATTCTGTTTTTAATCATGACAAATATGATCCATGTACAAATTAGAATTGATTATATGAGTCAGAATATTTTTTTCAATGTCTAGCCCACCTTTGAAAGCCCAGCCCCATTTTTCATTTCTGGCATATAGCAATGATAAATACCAATTACTATGCTAGGCAGTGGTAGCAGAAAGTCGTACAAAATGTGTGTCTAGCTAGAAAAATTTCATAGTGCTTTGTAGGGTACAGATTAACAACTGCAATCCAGTGTTTTATTTGTCAATTAGTATGAATGCATAGCTGGTAGACTTGTTAAACAGGATACTTAATACCATCAGGGTTTAATATGAGTACGTATAATAAAAATTATGTAAAATACTTTCATTTTACATAAAAGCCTAAAGGTTGAAATAACTCAATATCCACCAACCATAAAATTAATATTGTCATATATGTATATAAGTTAATATGTTACAAGGGGAACACATGAACTATACTACATACAGTATGATTGAATCTTACAAATATAATATTGATTAAAAAAAGCCAGACTCAAAGAATATTAATCATATTATTCAAATTGTATGAAATTTATAAATTGAAAACATTAAGTTTAAAGTCAGAATATTTTTTTAATTTTATTTAAATTTTACTTAGTTAACATAGAGTGCAATATTTGTTTCTGTAGTAGAATTCAATGATTCATCACTTACATACAACACCCAGTGCTCATCACAAAAAATACCCTCCTTCATCCATCCATTTCATCCCCCTACCGCTTCCCTCCATCAACTCCTAGTTTGGTCTCTATTGTTAAGAGTCTCTTATGGTTTATGTCCCTCTCTCTCTTCCCTTCCTCCCGTATGTTCATACGTTTTCCTTCTCAAATTCCACATATGAGTGAGATCATATGTTATTTGTCTTTCTCTGACTTTTTTTTACTTAGCCTAATACTTTCTAGCTCCGTCCATGTCATTGCAAATGACAAGGTTTCATTATTTTTTATGGCTGAGCAATATTCCATTATATATTATCACATCTTCTTTATCCATTCATCAGTTGATGAACACTTGGGCTCTCTTGATAGTTTGGCTATTGCTGATAATTCCGCTTTAAATATTGGGGTGCATGTACTCCTTTGAATCTGTATTTTTGTATCCTCTGGATAAATACCTTGTCATGAAATTGCTGGGTTTTAGGGTAGTTCTATTTTTAACTTTCTGAGGAACTTCCATACTGTTCTCCAGAGTTACTGCATCAATTTGTATTCCCACCAACATTGCAAGAGGTTTCCGCTTCTCTGCATCCTCACCAACACCTGTTGTTTCTTGTGTTGTTAATTTTAGACATTCTAACAGGTATGAGGTGGTATCTCATTATGGTTTTAATCTGTATTTCCCTGATGATGAATGATGTTGAGCATCTTCTCATGTCTGTTAGCCAGCTGGATGTCTATATTGGAAAAGGGTCCATTCACATCTTCTGCACAATTCTTAACTGGATTATTTGTTGTTTTGGGGTGCTGAGTTTGATAAGCTCTTTATAGATTTTGGATACTAACTCTTTATAAGATATGTCATTTGCAAATATCTTCTCCCAATCTGTGGGCTGCCTTTTAGTTTTGTTGACTGTTGCCTTCACTGTGGAAACTTTATCTTGATGAAGTCCCAATAGTTTATTTTTGCTTTGTTTCCCTTGCCTTTGGTGATGTGTCTAGTAAGAAGTTCCTCTGGCCAAGTTCAAAGAGATTCCTGCCTGTGTTCTTCTCTAGGATTTTGATGGATTCCTGTCTCCTCTTTAGGTTTTTTATCCATTTTGAGTCTATTTTTGTGTATGGTGTAAGAACATGGTCCAATATCATTCTTTCCCCAACAGTTCAGTTTCCCCAACACCATCTGTTGAAGAGAATGTCTTTTTCCCATTGGACAGTCTTTCCTGCTTTGTCAAAGATTAGTTGACCATAGAGTTGTGGGTCCAATTCTGGGTTCTCTATTCTGTTGCATTGCTCTGTGTGTCTATTTTTGTGGCAGTACCAGACTGTCTTGATGAAAGTCAGACTAAATTATCCTTGGGAGGTAAATAGGGGAAAGTAATTAAAATGGGAAAGAGCAGTGTTTTCTAGGGTATTGTTAATGGTCTCTGTATTAGTTTTCTATTGTTATATAACAAATTACCACAAGCTTACAATAATGCACATTTATTAGTTAATAGTTTCTTGGATCAGGAGTCTGGCAGTTTAGCTGGATCCTCTACAATGAAAGGGTTGGCCAGGACCCATTGTCCTGGGTGGTGATTAGATTGGTCAGTTCACATTAGAGACAGTCATTCCTTTGAAAACCATTTAATATACTGGTTAGACTCTGTAGAAAAGTTTTTAGAAATCATATCAACAATGTAAAATAAGCCGACATGTTTTAAAAGCAAAGTGGTACTTAGCAGCCTGGAGGAATATTAATTATTGCCAAGATATTAAATTATATATCCATTTTGTTTTCAATGATCATAATTAAAGAAAAAGAGCGGGTGTAGTGTAACACACTAAATTTTCAGATTAATTTTAAACAAGTAAATGAGTCATGCAGCTAGTTATGCATAGTTGATCTCTACATAAAATTTTCTGTAAAATCCAAGTCTCATTAACCCAGGTATATTAGTTTTCTATTGCTATTTAACAAATTACTTCAAATTTAGCAATTTAAAACAACACTCATTTCTAATCTCACAGGTCTGTAGGGTAGAAGTCCAAAATGGTATGGCTAGTTTATTTACTTAGCATCTCACAAGGCCAAAGTCAAGGTGGGCTGAGTGCTTTCCTGGAGTGTTAAAGGAAAAATCCACTTCCAAATTAATTCATGTTTTGGCCCATTTCAGTTCCTGTGGTTGTTGGACTAATATCCCTGTTTCTATGCTGGTTGTTGGCCATGGGCTGCTCTCTTCTAGAGGCTGCCTGTTTTCCTTCTCATGATGTCCTCTTCATCTTCTTGTGAAGAAAAGTACATCAAATCCTCTCATTCCACAAATCTCACTGACTTCCTGTCCTGTCCTTAAGAGCTCCTGGTCTTGCATTGGGTTCACACTGATAATCCAGGATCATCTCCTTATCATAAA
The DNA here is from genome assembly GCA_004024625.1 of Mellivora capensis. Lineage (NCBI taxonomy): Eukaryota > Metazoa > Chordata > Mammalia > Carnivora > Mustelidae > Mellivora > Mellivora capensis. The sequence goes on along the minus strand of PISX010002243.1, from coordinate 123,305 downwards.
GCTGGATAATTATTAACCTTAATTAAATCTTCAAAGTCTCTTTTGTCATGTAAGCTAACATAGAACAGGCATAAGAACAGGGGATAAAGGTTATGGAAAGGCAAATTCATCTATCACACAAGTGTATTAGCATTTGAATGGAAAATCTAGATCTTGCAATTAGAACCTTCTTATGTTAATACACTATTTTATTCTAAAGCCACAATGTCTTATTTTATTTTTGTCTCCACAAGACATAAAAAATATAGTCCTATTAGAGGTGGAATAAATATTATTTTAATGTATTGGTGCATTTTCTAGTCATAGAATAGAACATTGACAACTGTACTTACTTTGTCCTACCAATTAAAACATAAAAAAGTAGTGAAGAGTATCTTTACAGCTCATATTTATATTTTTAGAAATCAAAAAATAACATTTCTTAAACAGAACAGGTATAAAAATATCTGCTTAGGGGCACCTGGTGGTTCAGTCGGTTAACTGTCTGACTTAGGCTCAGGTCATGATGCCAGGGTCCTAGGATAGAACCCCAAATTGGACTCCCTGATCAGCAAGGAGCCTGCTTTTTCCTCTCCCTCTGCCAATCCCCCTGCATGTGCTCTCTCTCTCTCAAAGTCTTGAAAAAAAAAAATCTGCTTAAAGTTTCTACATGCCTCTTTTTTGTATATCAAAATGCAAAATCTATCCTATATTACATTTCATGCATAGGTCAGAACATTATGCAAATAACTTTTCTAAGTAGTTCTGTTATTGTGGGTATATACTGTATATTATGTCAGTTAAGCATATGGTATTAAATCTGAATACTCTAATATACTTTGTATATAGTATTCCAGTTTAATCAGTTATTCTAAATCACTGGTCTATCTACTAATTACAGCAATCTCCTTTTTAAATATAAATAAGGCACAATTTCAAATTTAAGAACAACTTTAATGTTAATATACTTACAGAATATTTTTATTAAGATAGTGAATAAATTGTGGAGATATTAATATTATTTGAGCTATAACTGTCAAACTATTATCCAACTATTATTCACCATAGCAAACCTATTAATAATGTATGATTTTCCAAACTCTCTGTATTCTTACCAATACCTATAATTCCCTGTAATTTTCTTTTTATTACAGACATTCCAAAAGTGTGATGTACTGATCTGTATTTCCCATGTGGTTTTGATCTGTATTTTCTCAGTGGCTAATGATGTTGAGCATACTTTCATGTGATTATTAGACATGTATATATTTACTTTCAAGAAATGACTGTTCAGATACTTTGCCAATTTTTGATTAGTTTTTCACCTTTTATTGATGAGTTGTAAGAAGTTTTTATATATTCTTGATACAATGCCTACATAAGACATATCATGTGCAAATATTTTCTTCCATTGAGTGGGTTGTCTTTTCACTTTCTTGATGGGATGATTTGCAGCACAAAAGTTTTTAATTATGATAAACTTGAATTTGTATATTTTTTCTTTTATAATTTGTGCCTTGGCTGTCATATCTAAGAAAACACTGTATAATCCAAGGTTGAGAAAATATATTCTTGGGGCTCCTGGGTGGTTCAGAAATTAAGTGTTTGCCTTCAGTTCAGGTCATGACCACAGGGTCCTGGGATAGAGCCCTGTGTTGTGTTTCCAGCTCAGTGAGAAGCCTGCTTCTCCTTCTCCCACTCCCTCTGCTTGTGTTCCCTCTGTTATTATGTCTTTCTCTGTCAAATAAATAAATAATATCTTTAAAAAATATATTCCTCATTTTCTTCTAATATTTTATAATTTTTCTTATAATTTTAGGTCTATGCTCATTTTACATTAATTATTGTGTATACTGTGAGAGTGTGATCTGTATTCATTTGTGTGCATGTGGATATATGGTTGTCCCAGTGCTATTTGTTGACAAGCTGATCCTTTGCTTCCTGCATTTTTGGCACCCTTTTCAAAAGTCAATTGATCATAAATTTAGTTTGTTTTGGGACTATTTTTATTTTACTAATCTATGTGTCTATTTTTATAACTCACCAACTTGGTGAGCTTTGTGGGCAAGCCTGAAATCAGAAAGTATGAGTCCCCTAGCTTTGTTCTTTTTCAAGATTGGATTGGCTGAAGATCCTTGGGATTTCATATGATGAGAAGCAGATTGTCAATTTCTTTAAAAATGATTTTTGGGACTTTGATATGGACAGTGTTTGCATCTGTAGATAAATCTGATTACATTTACTTAGATTTTTAAAATTTCATTTAAAATGGTTTTAAAGGAATTAAACTTCTTTTATATAATAAAATAATAAGAATAAAGAAATTTAAAGAAATAATCCTGTTTACAACCACATCAAAATAGTAAAATACTTAGAAATAAATTTAACCAAAGATGTTAAACATCTGTACAATGAAAACTCTAAAACATTGATAAAAGAAATTATAAATACACAAATAAGTGGAAAGGTATCCTGTGCTCATAAATTGGAAGAATTAATATTGTAAAAAATGTTCACACTATCCAAAGTGACCTACAGATTCAATTTAATCCCTATTTAAATTCCAATAGCAATGTATGGTACAGATGGTAGCTACACTGTGGTGAGCACAGCATAATGTATAGACTTGACAAATCACTATACTGTACACCTGAAACTAATGTAACATTGTGTGTCACTTATATGCCAATAAAAGCAAATTCCAATGGAATTTTTTCACAAACATAGGAAAAACAATTCTAAAATTTGTGACGTACCAGAAAAAGACCCTGGTAGTCAAAGCAGTCTTAGAGAGAACTGAATTGGAGACATTACACTTCCTGATTTTCAAACTGTATTACAAAGCTATAGTAATAAAAACAATATGGTACCTTCATTAAAAAGAAGCACAGAGGACAATGAAACAGAATAGAGATCCCAGAAGTAAGGCCACACATATATGGCCAATTACTCTTTGACAATGGTGCCAAGAACACACAATGGGGAAAGCATAGATTCTTCAATAAATGGTACTGAAAGAACTGGATATACACATACAAAAGAATAAAATTAGACCCCTTATACCACTCTAAAAAGTTAACTTGAAACAGATTAAAGAATTAAACATAAAAGCTGAAACTAAAATTCTTAAAAGAAAACATGCAGAAAAAGTTCATTGACATTGGTCTTTGTAATAATTATTTGGATATGACTCCAAAAGCAAAGCAATTGAAATAAAAATAAATATGTGAATGAATGAATGAAGGAATAATAAAAAAAAATAAATAAGACTACATCAAACTGAAAAGCTTCTTTTTTTTAAAAAAGATTTTATTTATTTATTTATTTGACAGACAGAGATCACAAGTAGGCAGAGAGAGAGGAGGAAGCAGGCTCTCTGCCGAGCAGAGAGCCTGATGTGAGCTAGCTTCAGCTAGGGTCATGGTCTCAGGGTCCTGGGATGGAACCCCACATCAGGTTTTCTGCTTGGCAGGGATCCTGCTTCCCCTTCTCCCTCTGCCTGCCTCTCTGTCTACTTATGATCTCTCTCTGTGTGTTAAATAAATAAAAATCTTAAAAAAAATCTTTAGAAATAAGTAAATAAATAAATAAATGTTGTTTTTATTGATATTATAAATTATTTTCTTAATTTCTTTTTCAGATTGTTCATTTGTAGAGCATGGAATTGCAGTAGATGTGTGTATGTTGATCTTGCATTTTTGTTTAAATATTTCATTGGTTTGTGAGATTTTTAATAGCAAAATTAGGATTTTCTATATATAAGATCATATTTTTTGTGATATTTCATTGGTTTATTAGATTTCTTAGTAGAAATATAAGGATTTTCTATATTTAAGTTCATATTGTTTGTGAATAGAGATAGTTTTGCTTCTTCATTTCAGTTTTGGTAGTTATTTTTCTTTCCATGTTGCCCCTAGCTTGGACCACCAGTACAATGTTTATAAGTGGTGGTGAAAGTGAACATTCTGACCTTGTTCCTGATCTCCAGGGGGAAATCATTCTATCTTTCACCATTCATATGTTTACTATAGGTTTTTCTTAGATGTCTTGTGTTAGTTTGGGTTAGTTTCCTTATTTTCCTACATTTTATAGTGTTTTTCAAAGAAAAAGTATTAGATCTAACTCAAATATCTGTATTGAATATATGGACGATTATGTAGTTTTTGCCCTTATTCTATCAATATAGTGTACTAAATTCAGTAGTTTTTAGGCCAAAAACTAATCTTACGCTCCTAGGATAAATCCTGTATTTTTCAGTGTATTAACCATTTAAATGTTACTGTATTGTGTTTGCTATTATTTTGTTAAGGCTTTTGCATCTTTATCCACAAGAGATAGTGCTCTTTTCTTATGATTTTCTTCTTTGTAATCGGGCTAATAGTAGCCTCAAAAAATCATTTCAAAAGAGTTCCAATATTCCATCCCTTCTACATTTATAAGACTCTAGAGATGTTTCATATACATTCTTCTTAATATGTTTTGGCAAAATTCACCAGAGAACATATATTATCCGGGGCTTTTATTTAAGGAGAAACATTTAATTACTAATTCAATGTCTTTACTTCTTATAGCATAGTTAGATTTTCTCTTTGTTTCTTTTTTTAATTTAATATTTATTTTATCAAATTGATAAATGTACATGCTTAGAAAGTTAAATAGTATTATCACATTTGTAATGAAAAATAATAATCCTCAGCTCCACCCTTCCCACTGCTGTGTCATTCTCAAGACTACTACTTTTGGCTTTATCAGCTGGCATTTATGTCTATGTTTGTAAATAATATGCTTATTTAGTTTCTTGGTTTTAAACATTCTCTTTTTCCTTCCTCATGTAAAAGACAAAGACTCAGCAATTTCACACTCACCTTCTTGATAATTTCTAGTCAAATTAATATCCAGTGTTTATTGTGATTTGGTAGTCTGTGGACCCTCACTATTACTATATAATTTATAATATTTGTGTCTCTTTTGGTTTATTTTGCTATACATTTGCCCCTAATTCTTCCTAAATTATCAAGCAGAACAGCAAAAATCCTTCTCAATATAATTTTCCAAATGGTCAAATACGGTTTTGTTTTATTTTGATTTTTTCCTCCCTGGAAGATCCTCCTGGAACTTTCTGTTCTCCTGATGCATTCTGAATGGACTCCTTTCTGCACTTATGACACCACTATCATGCTGGTCTTCCCTTTATCAGTATCCTAAGATTTCCTTTGCCTCTCTTTTATGTTAGTTTCCCTGGGTTCTAGATCCCATTATTTTTCTTCCTTGTTCACTCTCTCATTTTGCTGGAGCATATCCTTTAGTAGCATCCTAAATAATAATACACAGAAGGAACACTTTCAAAATGAATGTTTGAAAATATATAAGCTTTCACACACACATAAAATAACTTTCACAAATAATTTGGTTGTGGGTAAAATCCTAGGTTAGGAATCAATTCTTTTTGGGTACCTGGATGGCCCAGTCAGTTAAGTGTCCAACTCTTCATCTCAGCTTACGTCTTGATCTTGGGGTCATGAGTTCAAACTTCATGTGTGGGTCCACACTGGGCATGGAGCTTACTCGTTTCTCACCTGAGGGTGAACCTACGTTGTCAGTAGCGAGGCTGCTGGCATCAGCTGAGCACTGGCAGTGATATCTCCTGCCCTCCTGGGGTCGTGTTGCAGCTGGGATAGGCCAGTGCCTGCCTCTTCTCTGGCAAGATTGGTAATGTCCACGTCCCCTGCAGCCATGGTGCCAATGGTCCAATCTGGATTTCCCTCCTGCAGCGTTTCCCCATGACGCATTGGGTGGGTTGGTCCTCTGGGCAGGTGGTCCTTCTACCTCACCATGTTCTCCTTGCGATTAGATTTTCTCTTTATTTCTTACCCATTTGCAGTATTTTGTTTTGTTTTGTCTTTTTAGAATTTTGTTCATTTATCTAAATAATCTGTTATGGCAAGTTGTTGTATTTCTTTCTTCTTTTTTTAAAATTTCTGTGACGTTGGTAGATGATTTCTCAAGATACATTACTATTTGCAGGAAATTGAGTTTTCTATCATTTTTTTCTTGGTCAGTCTAATTAATTTAGTAAATGTATTTATGTTTGTGGGGGGGCATGTGCACACAATTTCTTTGCTCTAGAACTTACAATATACATTTTAACTGATCAGAGTCTATTTTAGGTATATACTAACTTAGATCTTCTAAGTTATAGAAACTTTACACCCATGTAGCTCCATTTCCTCCCTTCTTTTATGTTACCATTGTTATCAATATTACATTTGTTAAAAGCCTAATACACTAATAGAAGTATGTTTATATAAACTTACATATCATATAAGCAGCAAGAAGAAAGGAAAACAAAAATATGTTTTAGAGTGTTTTATGTAAACTTCTTATTTATTATTTCTTCTCTTCTTTATTTTGTGCATGTGTGGATTTCAGTTACCATCTGTTGTCATATGTTACAAGCCCGACCATATAATTTTACCACTATTATTTTGTGCAATATCTATTCAATCAATTAAGAGAATAAAGGAGAAGTATATAATTATACTGTCTCTTATAATCACCTTCATTTGGATTCTCTGTTCTGTTTGTTCTCTGCTTTTTGTTTGTCACATTCAACCTAAAGAAATTCCTTTAGTGTTTCTTCCAGCAATAAATTTTATCTAAAATTATCTTTATTTAAGCTGAATTTTTGAAAGATAGTTTTACTGGATTTAAGGTTCAACATTGACCTTTTTTTTCTCATAAGCACTTTGAGTATATCATACATTGATCCTTTAAAGATGATTTCCTTTAGTTCTTTGCACATATATTCATAACAACTGTTTTCAAGTCTTTGGCTTCTATGGACCATTAAGGATCCGTCAACTTCAGCTTCTCTTGTGTGCCTATTTTCCTATAAAAGTGTCTTACTTTCTTGTCTCTTTGCACATCTCATCATTTTTCATTAAAAACTGGACATTTAAAACCTCTTTGTAGAAATACTGGGCATTTTTTCCTATCTCCTTTCAGGGCTTTATTATTATTTGCTTTTTCACTTCTCTATTTCCTCAGTGTCTTGGTTCAACACAATTTGCAGAGCAACAATTTATAATTTTAATCAAGTCGAGCTTATAAATTATTTCATTAGTGGATTAACATTTGGATTTTGTATCTAAAAAGTCATTGCTATATCCAAGGTCATAGAGATTTTCTCTTGAGTTATCTTCTAGGACTTTTAAGGTTTTGCATTTTACATTTAGTTCGGAGAGCCATTTTGAGTTACTTTTTGTAAAAGGTGTAAAGTCTGCATCTCAATTCACTTTTTTGCATGTGGATATCCAGTTGTTCCAGCACCATTTGTTGAAAAGATTATTTTAGCCATATTTTATTGCCTTTATTCTTTTGTCAAAGATTAGCTAACTCTGTTTATGTAATTCTGTCTCCAGGCTCTCTATTTTGTTTCACTGATCTATTTGTCTACATTTTCATCAATATCATGTTGTCTTGATTACTGTATCAACTAATTTTATGAGGTCTGTTTACTCCATATTGTGCAGCCTTCCGTGTCTCTATTCAGATTTTTTTTCTTATTTTTATCTTTTTTCCCGGTTTCCTAGATGTTGCTCCTGTGTCAGGACAGTTTAGCAGTAAGTTCTGATAAATGAGAGTTTGTGTTTAAGTGCCCTGTGTCGGGAAGTTTTTCACCATTTATTGTGTGTGTGGTCTGGAAACTACTTCCATATTCCAGGGAGTTTGTGGGTATGTTGTTTGTTTGCTTGCTTTGTTTTATTTACTTATTTTTTTTTAAACACAGTCTTCTTCTACTTTACTTTCCCTGATCTTACTAACTTCTGATTGCTTTTATTGGTATCCCACCAAGTTGTTAGTTTCCACTTATAACTAGCTGATTGCTTTACTATTTATCAAGTCCCTGAATTATTAATTGTTCCACAGTGTAATCCAAATACATTTAGGCTCTTCAGGGCCAGGGACTGCTAATTTTTGAGGCTTGCCCTGGCCGTCCCTGGATAGGACAGAATCTCTTCTCTGTGGAGCAGCAGCTATGCATGCTAGGGATGGAGAATTTGTCTTTCACTGTGTCCTCCCTCCCCATCCAGATCTCCCCTATGGAGATGGAGCTGTGCATGTATGTACATGGAAAGTAGGTAAATCTTGTGTTGTTATCTAGCTTCTACACCTCATTCTTCTCTATGTAGGTCTTCCATCCTTGGCACCTTGGAGAAAGGATCTATTGGTGTTCAATAGATGCGAATCCACCTAGAAGAGCTCTTTTGCCCCAGAATGCTGGGGCAGTTGATATTCAGTTGTCCAGCCCCTGGAATTTTTCCTTACAGGAGAAAGTTGCAGCCCCAGATTGAAGTGCCTGGCCTTATAGTGCTCTTAAAAATTTCCCTAGACTTTGTGGAATGATGGCTCTCAATTTATTATAAGCCATTTGTCCAATCTGTGGAAACATTGAATAACTGACTTCATTAATTTTAGACAGTTCATTAAAAGTTTCTCTGGTGGAGGGGCACCTGGGTGACACAGTGGGTAAAGAATCTGACTCTTGGTTTCAGCTCAGGTCATGATGTCAGGGTCATGAGATCCAGCCCCGTGTCAGGCAACATGCTCAGCTTGGCGTCTGCTTGAGAGTCTCTCTCTTTCTCTAAAATAAATAAGTAAATCATTAAAAGTTTTTTTTTCCTCTGATAATGAGTTTCATCAAGCTCCTCACACTGGTTTTACTGGCAAGAAATTTTAAAATGTTGGATTACTTGTTGTTCAACATACAACTGATCCAATATTCATTTTATGAATAAATATTTAGCAAAAAACTTTGGTCTAGATAATAATTAAACACTCAAGAAATTTAAGGTTTTTTTGTAAATGGCGGTTAATGTCTAAGTATTTTGAAACATACAAAATATTTAACTTTTCATATTGTTTTAAAGATTTACTCTTGTGTTTGCCTGGCCTTTAGTATGAACTGGCCAGATGACAACTATTTAGCATTTATAGGACAACAGTTGGGGACAGTGCACAGATTATCTTTACAAATTCAAATATGTTTCTAAATTATGTAACAGCAAAATGACTTTATCCTAATGGTGAGAACTGCCCTAATCTTTCAACGAACATTCTCCTTTCTCTGGACTTCAGAGTTCTTAATATATAGCTCTGCATTTCAAAGATCTACAATCTCTAGTGGAAAAAAAGTTTACAATCTCTATTGTATTAACAGAGGTAGTTATCCATCCAATGTCACTTTCTAAGATATTACTCTCAGGGAACAGAAAAGTATTAATTCAAAAGTAGGACATTAGTTAATGTTACTGAAAATTGCAGAATGTAATCTTAAAAGTCTCCTTTAAGAGAAGAAAACATTCGCTAACAAAAAAAAAAGAATAAAGTACAGTAGTAAAAAGATATGGGGAAATTTCTGGGAGTCATGAGGCTGCCTGGTACTTACATAAAACTTACCTACTCTCTGTACATGTAAATAACACTTTAAAGATTGATGTAAGCCATATTCTGTAAAAGAGAAATGACTACTTATGGAGAAAAGTTCAAAAAGACAAAGAAACAAATTTATTAGATAACCACATGCCAGTTTTGATATAAGTTATTTGGAAGAAATATAATAAAGTGAAAACTTTATTTGAATTTAATGGAATAAAAATTTAATTGTAATACCTTAGTCAAATTAATTACAGTTTCTTATTTTAAATTTCCCTATAGGAAAGGTAATACCAACTTTGCATCAAGTGGTGTTAAGGATTAATATAGATATATGTAAAGTGTTATAATAATAATATTCTATCTTTATTAATTATCAAAACAGCACCATGTGAGAGACACTCTTCTGGTACTTTGTAGATGAGGAAGCCAAGGCATAAAGAAGTAGTATGCTTGGGCCTCCTGGGTGGTTCAGTGGGTTAAAGCCTCTGCTTTCAGCTCAGGTCATGATCCCAGGGTCCTGGGATCAAGCCCCACATCAGGCTCTCTGCTCCATGGAGAGCCTGCTTCCTTCTTTCTCTCCCTGCCTGCCTCTCTTGCCTACTTGTAATCTCTGTCTGTAAAATAAATAAATAAAATCTTAAAAAAAAAAAAAAAAAGAAGTAGTATGCTCAATGGTTTATATGGAATGGATCCAGAACTTGAGTTTGGTCATTCTTACACAAATTCTTTTTGTTATCATTGTTAATGTAACCTAATTAGAGGAGTACTGTTCTCTGATTTTTAGAACATTGGTTTTAAAATATTGTTATAGTCCTAATCTCACTTCTTAACTATGACAAGTGTTTTAACCTGTCTAAATCTTAATTCTGTCATCACTATGGCAAGAAACTTAATATTCCACAGAGGTATTGTGAATAATCCCTGTTAATGTGTTTTCTGAGGGATAACGCACTATAATAGTAATTGGAACAGTTGATTCATTAATTAAATGGAATAGGAAACAGTGGGTTCATCATGGTCATGTTTACATGATACTTTGTCTACATTATTAAAAATATAAGATTTTAATTTAGTGATTTAGATTTTCATTTTTTCCTAAAAATTTATAAATCTATTTGTGTATAAGTTAAACCATTTTTAAAGATGTATTATAAGTATTTCCCTTGGAAATATTATTTTTTAATCAAGTAGAGTTCAAAATAATATAAATGATAAAAATTTTCAGAATTATCTTGCAAATATTAATCATGTGGATCATTTATTCTCAAGAAAACAATGAGAATTCTATAAATATGTGTTGTTGTTGTTGTTTTTTCTAAAGAGCATTAGTTCTTTGGAAAAGTGTACTTAATACAAAGTTTGTATACTGGATCGTGCAGTAGGATGTAATTTAGTGTATGGAACCACTGGTTGACTGGCAATCTGGACCCAAACACTCTACCTTGTCCTTAGAATGCACACTCTGCCCACTGTTTCCACAGTGAAAGTCATTTTCAAGGATGGAGCCTTGAGAGAGTAAGGTGTTGTTGAGACCATCTGGACTGAATATGTGACTGAGCCCCATTCTGGTGGGTGGATGTTGAGATCTAGTCATCTTGTGGCCACCAAAGGTAAGCCTCATATGTAAGTTCCGTTGCTTATTAAACCTGCCACCAAATACAAACAAATGAACAAATAAACAAGCCTGCCACCTACCAATCTAAAGTAGCTCATCTCTTTCTTCAGTTTTTTTCCCTGCCCTCTGAGTACAGGAGCCAGTTTCAGATTTCACCTAGGAAACTTTGGAGATTGCAAACCCCAAATTGAAAAATTTATTTGCAAATACCTATTTTATTGAAGTCTCTTGAACCCAGTTAAAGTTCATGTAGAGACATAATGTTTTATGTTATTCTGTTTATTTATTTATTTATTTATTTATTTATATTTTACAGTTTATAAGCATTGACTTCTATCTTCTAAAAGCAGACTTAGGTTATCAAGAACAATAAAATGTGATTGAGTAGAAGAGGTGAAAATTTCCCCTGAGAAACTGATAAAATAATCTTGATCTTTCTAAGACATAAGAGGTGAAGGGTATGAAAATATTTTACTTCACAGTAGTCTAGAAATACACCTTGATATTTAGAATTTCATCAGGAGCAATCAAAAACAACATTTGTTATGTTAGTGCTCCCTAACATATCAATGTTATGAAATATGAAATATATCTAGATCTATGGTCTTATTGTCATTCTGTTATTTTTATTGACCCAAAGGTGAAGGAAATCAACAATTTTCATATAATCTTTGTATATATTTTAAATAAAAATCACTCTATGTGAATACTGATGAATTTATATTTGCAAATGGTCACAATGCCAAGGTATTTGCAAAGGCGAGAATATAGATTTGGGTTACCTAATATCTATCAAGGGTAATTTCTATTATTTCTCTCTTGTTTATTAAAATAAAAAAAATAAATCTTGCATCTAGATGACTTCTATAACTACTTACACCAGGTTGCTAATTATAGTTGTTATCCAGCTCTGATGGGAACTATAGAATTATGTCTTAATCTGACTGATTTGGATTCCAAAAATAAAGGCATTCATTCATGTATATGAAACATTGCCTTTATGCCTTTAGAAAATACATTATTTTTAATAGAGATAACTGAGAAATATACTATAGCTAAACTATTTTTTCTCTAACAACAATCACTTGAGTCATAAAATGGAACACAGTAACAAGAGTACAGTTTGAAGCCATAAAACCTATGGTTTGAATTCTAACCCTATCTTAGAAAAGAATGTGGCTTTGAACACCTATCTTTATCTTGTAGTGAATGCTCAATATGTACTTAAAATCACTCCACTGTATTCTTTGAAAACTCAGGATGGAATCTATGTAGAGGTGGTAACTTAGCCTCTTACTTGCTTTGTATAATCTTTTCCATCCTGTTCTTCATTTCCATTCTTCAGTACTAAAACTTCATTTGCTTTCATTTATTTGTATATCTCTATCCGTCCATTTTCCCTGTAACTGTTAGGACTCTTTATTTCCATGTAGAATCATAGATCAACAGACTTCCATTAATTTCTTCCAAAACCACTAAACAGACACACCTCTGAAATTTGTTGGGTTGCTGCTAGAATACAAATGGAGGCTAACATTTTGTATGTCTAAGAAATTTAAAGTTTTAAGTAAAGGTAATCGGCTGTGAAAATGTGTTTTCTTCCTTCTATTATGACAAATATACCTCCATTCCAACAAAATTGACAGATATGATTAAAGCTATGGTTTTTGGAAAACTGGAAGTCTGCAAAATATCAAATAAATAAATTCAATATTGCATACTTGTGGGTGTTCTATTGATATACAAGTAATGTTTGTATTAATAACAAAATAAGAGTATACACAATATATAAACCCTTATTATTTATTCCATAAAATTTATTTTTTCTATATATCAGAAAATTCATTAGTTATCTTGTTCTAATGGTAGTTTTATACAATCAGTTGATAGTGGGATGCCTGGGTGGCTCAGTCGGTTAAGCCACAGCCTTTGGCTTAGGTCATGATCCCAGCATCCTGGGATCCAGTCCCGCATCTGTCTCCTTGCTCGGCAGGGAGCCTGCTTCTCTCTCTGCCTCTGCCTGCCGCTCTGCCTGCTTGTGTGCATGCTCTCTCTCTGACAAATAAATAAATAAATATACAATCTGTTGATAGTAATGATACAGAGATTTAAATTCTAAGTATATAAAATATATATTTTCATGAAAAAATATAATTTAAATTTAATGTTAAAAAGTCAAAACCTTAAATATATACTTCAAACATGCTAACAAAATTTTTTCTCCAAGTATATTCAAATTATGCATTAAATTGATAGGCAAAATATAATTATAACTAATATGTATCAGTCTTTAAAACCAAACTTATTTAAATAGACCTGAGTTGTTACATAATATTTGAACATCATATTAAAATTATATTGAAATCTAGTTTCTAATTTGAATAATTCATATCATGCTTTACTAATTATGTATAGATATTTATATCAAGATTTGAGAGTAATAATGTAGTTAATATTGGAAGATTTCCTTACTACTATGGGCAATTAGTTACCACTCTAAGATGTGAGTATTTCAGTAACCATAGACTGAAAGATAAATAGGCATAGAATTTTGACATTTGGCATCACACAGAAACAATACATTCAAGACTGCATTATATTCATTGATTCCAGTGGAAGGATATGACAATTCTTTTTTCTTTTCTTTAATCTTCAAGCTTTTGAAGATCAAATCTTCTCCACTTTAGGAAGCAGTATTCTCCATCATCAGCTACAGCAAAATCTCATGAGACTGGGTATTTGGACCATGCTGTCTGCCTTCCATATCAAGATTATAAGGTGAGTGATGTGAAGATTTTCCCTGGGGTTTGAATGGTGTCGATCATGAAAATGATGTCAGCAGTTTCATGACAACACAAAGCTCTGAATCCCTGCTGAAGGAAGTGGCCAGTGTATTGTGTGTGTGTGTGTGTGTGTGTGTGTGTGTGTGTGTTGTGATATGCTGGGTCCTCTATATTTCTGACTTCTACAACACAGTTCCCAAGGAAGTTGACTTGTCCTCTATCCTGAGATGAGTTACTAAGATTTGATGGCTACTTTATTTTTCTTGATGCTATATTTGTCACTATTTCTACTCTATTTCTTGATGTTACTTTCAATAACAGGCATATTTCTGTCATTTCTTCATTTTTTTTGATCATTTGTTTGTTTGGAGACTGGTTACATGTTACAAAGGTGGTCCCCAAATTGAATTTTTATTTCTGCTATAGTTCACCTGTCTTTGGTAATATAATTCAGGTCTCCAAATACTCTGAGGACTTTAGCTTTTTCTTCTGACTCTAGATCAATTTTTACAATGGCCATGCTTCTAAATTTCTAAACAAACACTATGACCTCATGAGCCCTGTGTCTGATTTTACTGGATATTTTTCAAGACTTTCTTCATAATTAAAATTGTTCTGGTTTCATAGTGCATCTTGGCTACACTGGCTCTACTGGACGTTATCCATCAAACTAATATGTGCTTTTATGTGCTCAATTCCTGAATTTGTAAGGTGTCCATATTTTCTCATTCTCCTGGGAGAATCCAGGTTTATGCTTAACTGAAATAATTTTTTATAATAATAAATAAATACAGATTCTCTTCTTCCCCCCGCCTTATGTAGGCTCCATGGTCAGTGGGCAGTTTGAACTCATGTCCCTGAGATCAAGACCTGAGGAGAGATCAAGGGTCGGATGCTTAACTGACTGAGCCACCCAGATGCCCTTCTTTTATTCCCAAGTTTCCTAGTGTGATGATATTATATAGTGGCCCTTTATATAGATCTCTGTGGTCTCTGAAGTCTCCCTGAGTTCTTTATTTGTAATACCCTTTTGTCAAATCAGGTTGATGTTTTTATATTATTCCTCTTATATTGAGCTTGTGGAGATTGCTCCCAACACAGGGGAACCAAAAAGATTAATCCTTAGAAAAGTGGACCTCTTTCTTGTTTGTCCACCAAAAATTTTCCCATCTATTGGTTCACAGCTGCTCTGGCAATCTAAAACCTATAGTTAGAAATATTTAACTATTTCTTATTCAGTATAATTTTTCTTTTCTTTATAATTTTAGGTTTTTCACAAAAGTCCTTTTATTATACAAAATCATTAAAAAATACATAAGGCATTTTTTCCACACTTGTTCAAGCATTATTTCTATATTAAGTATTTTAATTATTTATTAAAATAATTTTCCCTTATCATCATTATATTTATTAGTAATCCCCTAATTCTCCAAGTTAAAATCCAATCAGCAAGACATTTTAATGAGACAGCTATTTCAGTTAATTATTATTCTTTATCTTTTAAAATATTTTCTTAGGAATATGGACTTACTATTGCCATACTGTGAATTAGGACAGTGTGGGTTATCTAATGAGAAAACAATATGTAATGTATTTCATTTTTAATAATCTGTTTTATTTGTAGACATATGGAGACCATCATATTTAGCCAATCTTTAAATAGGCTACATATTATCCTATTATTTTATTATAATTTTACTGTAAGATTCACAGCCACATTTTTAAAAAGATGATAAATATTTTTCTCAATAAAATTTAATCTTAAAAAAGCTAAGATGATTTTCATGCATATTTCTGCCTTTTGAACTGCTTCTAATGCATCAAGCATCCACATTTTGAACACCATTTATATAAGATTAACTAGTTCAAACAGAAGATAAACCCAATTCATAAGACCATTTTGTAGGATTTTTAACACACTAGAGCTTGCTTTTACATTTTTCTTAAGATCATAAGAAAGAAACAATAACTTGAGGCTAAATTGTTGCTTAGGCCACTTTTCTTCCAGAGAAACTCGTGTTTTAAAGATCTTTCTCCATTTTCTCTTTCAAAAATCCCTTCTTTTTCACAGATACAAGGAAAGTGAAATGTGTGTGGTTTAAATGGCAATATTGTAGCTCCAATCCAAACAATCCAACGACTTTTGCAGGTGATGAACCAAAACAAAACAAAAGAAAACTCACATACACCAATTGACACTTACACATTATTTCATTCTAAGAAATTTCTGAGTTTAAGTAAGTTCTTTAAATATCCATTAATACAGATGTAAACCTCATATTTTACACACACTAACTTGAACATGACCACAAAATTATAATCTTTCTCAATGTCCCATTCATGCAAACATTCTTTTAGTCTTTCATGATCAAGTGTAAAAAAAAAAAAAAAAAGAAGGAAAGAAAAAAAAAAACCTAAAGGTTACAATTAATTTCTGAATCTTTTCTTTCTTTCCTCTCCCTCCTGATGATTTTTTAAATTTCTGTTGTTTAACTTAGCATACATTGAAAAAAGTGGAAAAAAAAGAATAAGTAAATGCAAAAAGGTAACTTTGTGATAACCAAGAGATCAGGTTAGTGACTTTCCTCTATTTCAGAAAGCTTCTCATGCTACCTCCCTCTTCTATAGAGGGAAGCAAAATACTAATTTCTAAAGAAGAGTTTTGTTGGCTTTTGAAATGCAACCATTCTGAAAAACAGTATGGAGATTCCTCAAAAATTAAAAATAGAACTACTCTATGACCCAGCAATTGCATTAGTAGGTATTTATCCAAAGGGCACAAAAATATGGGTTTGAAAGGGTACTGACACTATATTTATAGCAGTATTATCAACAATAGCCAAACTATGGAAAGAGTCCAAGTATACATTGACTGATGAATGGATAAAGATGTGGTATATATACATATATACATACATACAGTGGAATATTACTCAGCAATAAAAAGAGTGAAATTTCCCATTTGCAATGATGTGGATGGAGCTAGAGTGTATTATGCTAAGTGAAATAAGTCAGTGAGAGAAAGACAAATACCACATGATTTCACTCACCTGTGGAATTTAGGAAACAAAACAGATGAATATGTGGGAGGGAAAAAAAAGAGAGAGCAAGAGAGAGGGGAGGCAAACCATAAAAGACTCTTAATGATAGAGAACAGTCTGAGGGTTGATGGGGAGACATGGGTGGAGGATGGGCTAAATGGTGGTGTGTATTAAGGAGAGTACTTTCCATGATTAGCACTGGGTGTTGTATGTAAGTGATGAATCATGGAATTGTATTCCTGAATTTAATATTGCACTGTATGTTAACTAACTAGAATTTAAACAAAAATTTGGAATGATAAAAAAAAAAAGAATTGTCATCATTCACTATGTATTTTTTTCCATCTGGCTCCTTTCCCTTAATGTTATATTTGTGAGGATAATCCATGTTCTGTAAGTATCACTTAATTCATTTTACTCTGTTTAGTATTTGATTACACAAGCATTCCATAATTTACCTGTCTTCCTAATGATGATAGACATAATTTTAGAGTTTTGCTATACTATGAATAGCACTGCTATGACATTCTACCACATGTGGTTTGGAGAATAGATACTTATATTACTGTTGAGTACACTCCAAGAAATGGAATTACAGAGTAATGGGGTACGGGCTCACTGAGATTTAGTAGATAGCATAGAAGATGTACATATTCTCACTCACAGCAATGTATGGTAGCTCTGGCTATTCTATATCCCAAGCAAAACTTAGTATCGAACATTGTGGTTCAAATTGTCTTTCTGTGATGATTGATGAAGTTGGTATCATTTGAATATTTACTGGTTATTTTGGTTATCTCATTCATTTTTCTACTGGTCTGTGTCTTTTTTCTTGTTGCTTTGTAGTAATTCTTTCTATGTTCTTAATATTTGCCTTTTGCCAAATGCAAGTGTTGCAAATAGTTCCCCAGTATTGATGATATCTCCTTTTATTTTTTCAGTGGTATTCTTTTTCTTCCAGTATATATATTGATATGCCATTTTTGTCTTATTAGCTACAACATTATGTTAAAGGTATTAAGGATGAGAAGTTTTAATTTTTGGTATACATTCTGCAAGCTGACTTGGTAATACAAAATTAAAGAGCAGAGATATATCACTTTCTATCTACAGGATTTATTAAGAGAATAAAAAAGGGGCTACTTTTCCCAATATGCCACATTAGAAAACTTTTCTTGTCACTGAAATTGATTTGTCTCACCTTTTAAATATCATAGTGACAATTGTATTCCTTAGAAGCAGATTTATCGTGATGCATACATTTTGTGATCTCTCACTCATGTGGGCCCTTTCAAGTTTCTAATTTTTATTTATATTCTTGTAAATAAATTGAAAACTTTATTCTCTTGAAAAACACTTCCAAAATGTAAGCTTCATGCTTGAGAAAACCTGGATGTGATGCAGATCACCTTATTACAAATTTGGTTGTTTTTCTCTTACAAATAGTAGTAATCAAAATTATCTAATTACTTAAACCCTTTGCTACTCATGAAGTTAATATAACACAGCGGAAAAGACAGTGAGAGCAATGAGTCATTAATTGACTGGTGATGTGTAATGGAGCTTTCTAATGAGGGAAATAGTAAGTAGAAATGGCCATAATTAGTTCTAGTAATGAAAATTAATAAATTTCCAATCATAAATCACAAGAACTATTACATTTTGCCAAATGTATAAACTTCCAGAATGGGGAAAATTATAATTTTTTTTTCACACTGAGCAATTTTGATAAAGCATGTGTCTTGAATGGGAAAGTGTATCTTTCTGACTTCTGAAAAATTTCAGACTATAGTATTAGGAGAAATTAAGTTAATTAGGCTGTTTATAATTAAATATTCAACCTACAGGGGTTTTCTAATCGGTTCCATATATCTTAAGAACAGATTGCCCATTGGAAATAATTGTTACCTGAATTGATAGCCAATATTAAATAATTCCTTACACGTGAAAGTAAAATCCTTGAGAAGCAATATTTTAACTAAATTTGCACTGTTCATAAGTAGAAAAATCAATCCAGCTTTCTGAGTGGAACCTAAGAATTCTTTCCAAGAACTGCTTAATGTGACGAATTCATATAATTAATGTTTTATAAAGGAAATTTCACAGCACACACTTGAGGCTATGAAGTTTTATTATCTCTGGATATAATATACCATGTTCTCTGCTTATTACTTCAGATTTTAGAACTTTTGTAGTGCAGAGAATTACCTGTTGTGCATAATACGCATAGATCTAAAATACCCATGATGAAACACTTTTTATTTTTCTTCCTATCTTATTTTGCAAAACATTGCTTATACTTGATGCTTCTCGCTCCCTTCTGGAGGCCTGCTGGTCCTGACTTCATGAGTTTTTTTGCATCTGGCTCTTTTCTTTTCAATCCCACAGCTACTTCCCATACTTAGCTCCTTATCAACTCATGCTTAGATAACAGAAACTAGTCCCTAACGTGTGGTTCTGTCCAAATTTTGTATATCAATAGTTCATAATATTCACTTACATGTCCTTAATGTATCAGCTTCCTCTACTCCCGCGAAGAACAAAGCAACAGCAATAGCAATACATACTGAGTTTTTTACTTATTAAAGGAGAAAACAAACCTTCCACATTTGAAGTCAACTTGTTCTCAAAAATGATCTTTCAGTGTTGCTTCCAAAAAACCTCTAATCAATTATCAACAATAGCCAAAGTATAGAAAGACCCCAGAAGTCCATCAGCTGATGAATGGATAAAGAAGATGGGTTATATGTACACAATAGACTATAATTTAGCCATCAAAAAGAATGAAATCTTCCCATTTTCAATGATGTGGGAGGGGGTAGATGTATTATGCTAAGTAAAATAAGTCAGTCAGAAAAAGACAGATAGGGGCACCTGGGTGGCTCAGTGGGTTAAAGCCTCTGCCTTCGGCTCAGGTCATGATCCCAGGGTCCTGGGATCGAGCCCCACATCGGGCTCTCTGCTCAGCAGGGAGCCTGCTTCCTCCTCTCTCTCTGCCTGCCTCTCTGTCTGCTTGTGATCTCTGTTTGTCAAATAAATAAATAAAATCTTTAAAAAAAGAAAAGAAAAGACAGATATGATATAGTTTCACTTATATGTGGAATTTAAGAAACAAAACAGATGAACACAGGGGAAGGAAAAGAAAAATAAAATAAAAACAGATAAGGAGGCAAACAAGAGATTCAACTATAGAGAACAAACAGAAGCTTGCTGGAGGGAAAGTGGTCAGGGAATGGGGTAAATGGGTGATGGGCACTAAGGAGAGCACTTACTGTGATGAGCACTGGGTATTATATGTAAGTGATGAATCACTAGATTCTACTCCTGAAACTGACACTACACTATATGTTAACTAACTTGAGTTTATTTTTTTAATATACTTTTTTTAAAAATTTCTTTGCAGCGTAACAGAATTCATAGTTTTTGCACCACACCCAGTGCTCCATGCAATGCATGCCCTCCAAAATACCCACCACCTATTTAATATACTTTTTAAAGATTTTATTTATTTATTTGACAGAGATCACAAGTAGGCAGAGAGGGAGGCAGAGAGAGAGGAAGGGAAGCAGGATCCCTGCTGAGCAGAGAGCCCGATGTGGGGCTCGATCCCAGGACCCTGGGATCACGACCTGAACTGAAGACAGAGGCTTAACCCACTGAGCCACCCGGGTGCCCCAACTAACTTGAGTTTAAATAAAATCTTGGAGGTTAGAACAAAACAAAACAAAACAAAACAAAAAACCTCTAGTCACTAAGAATATTTGGCATGTTTTATTCATTTTAAGATTTTCACGTACACAAATGTTTATTAATTCACTCACTCGGGATTCTCTTCTTATAGTGGAATTCCTTAAATTTCAGTGTATGTTCATCTTTTTCTTGATCTCTACCCCAGTTTCACTAGCTCTGAGAGAGGTTGTCTCTATAATGCCTACAGTGCTTTTAAAAGACAAAAATAATAGTCTGGTTTAGTTCTCAGGTCTATGTCTAATTCAAACAGTCTAAAATAATTCATTGAACCTATAAAATAAATATTTTTTAAAAATATATTTTGGTTTATAACAATTTACAATGCATGTGAAGTGTTATCTGGCTGATAGAGTTGATGAAGTGATTAATATTTTTACTTCCTCTCATGGCATGTGAGAAGATAGGACTAATATTAATTCTCATAAATAGATAAAAATGAGAAAAGACAAAAGGTAAATCTCAGTTACAAACTTAATAAATTCCCAGGATAAGGCAAAAAACCTTAATCAGTGCACAAATCTGAAAGACAGAGTAAAATTGCAGGCCAGGAACAAGATAAAATTGATTAAACCAAATCATATATATGGGGTGAACCTAGGAGGAGATTGGCACTCTTGTGATATTAATGGGGTGATTGCTTCCACCTACGTGGTTCTTTGAGGACTTAGTAAGGATTAGAAGTACGAGTTGGATGCATTTCTCCATGCAGAAATATCAGATGTAAGAAAAACATACATATGTGAACATCAGCATAAAAATTGATATTGATATAAAACGTATATAACTAAACATAGTTCACACTTCTGCAAATTAAATATGAGATATTATAATTTCTGGAAAGTTTCCTTACCAACATCTGTTCTCTTTTGACAGAACAGAAAACTTTAAAAAGAAATTTCTTTTTAAAAAATTTTTTAAGGGATGCCTGGGTGGCTCAGTTGGTTAAGCAGCTGCCTTCGGCTCAGGTCATGATCCCAGCGTCCTGGGATCGAGTCCCACATGGGGCTCCTTGCTCGGCAGGGAGCCTGCTTCTCCCTCTGCCTCTGCCTGCCACTCTGCGTGTGCTCCCTCGCTCTCTCTCCCTCTCTGACAAATAAATAAATTAAAAAAAAATTTAAAAAAATTTTTTTAAAGATTTTTATTTACCTTTTTTTTTTTTTTTTTTTTTCGGGAGAAAGAGAGGACAAGCAGGGCAGCAGCAGTCAGAGGGAGAAGTGGACTCCCGACTGAGAAGGACTCTGATGTGGGACTTGATCCCAGGAGTCTGGACCACGACCTGAGCTGAAGGCAGATGCTTAACTGACTGAGCCACCCAGGCATCCCTAAAAAGCTCTTTCAAGCCTATGTTGAAGGCAAGATAAATTTTAGATTAATAATAATCACAAAATGACCCCCAACATATTCAGAAAGAAGAGAATTTTGTAAATAACCACATATATGCCAGCTCCTATGCTCAATAACTTCACATGTATTTCACTATTTAATATACTCAAAATATCACAATGTACTGTAAAGAACAGTAGTTCATTCCCCAAAATGTATTTCATATATAACTATTCAAATATAGTAATGAGAATTATATTCCTTCTAGTAGTATGTTTGTTTTTTGGGAGGAAAAAACTGCCTTTAATGACATCTGGGATGGCAGAGGACCCTTTCCCAGGAGAAACAAACTTTACTGGTGAAAATTATAAAGCAAACAAACAAACAAACAAACAACAGCAACTGAAACATTTAATGCCCCTGAATACTGTCTTAAGGATATAAACAAAGATAAAATTATTGAAGAAAATAGAAATTCTACTAAGTGTTGATAAAAATACTAAGGGAGTGGAAACTTGAGCCACTATGCTTTCAAACCTATAGGTTTGAGTATGATGGAATCATTACTCAAGTGGGTGCGGCCAAGATTGCTCTCTCTGTCTCTCCAGGTCACAGACTAGGGCTACAGTCTCTCCAGGCAATGCAAGACATCAGCAATTCTTTTTCTCCCCAGCTCTATGTTGTAGGACCTGTATTCCAGACATTAGACAGTGAGAGATCTGGGGTTCCCCTCTCCCATCTAACTTCAACTTATAAGAAAGGGGGTCTATTCCAGATACAGTGGCCCTAACATCCTTGCTTAACCATTATTCATAGGATAGAGGTTTTATGCCAGTATAGGCATGCTGAGAAGATCACGTTCTGCCCTTGCACAGAGCCCTGTTTGTAAACCAAAGGTTTCATTCTAAGAGACTTGGGCCACTATCTCTATCCTGATCTCAATGCCACAGGAGTGGTGCACAAAATTTACACAGGAGGAGAGGAAGGCAGTAAGAACAAAGTCCTCTCCCCAAGGAAACAGGCTGTATTTGGAACAGAGCATGAGGAAGTTTAAGCATAAAGGCACTGTTGAAAACAATGGAGGGATGCCTGGGTGGCTCAGTTGGTTAAGCAGCTGCCTTCAACTCAGGTCATGATCCCAGCGTCCTGGGATTGAGTCCCACATCCGGCTCTTTGCTCGGCAGAGAGCCTGCTTCTTCCTCTGCCTCTGCCTGCCACTCTGTCTGACTGTGCTCGTGTTCTCACTCTCTCCCTCTCTCTCTGACAAATAAATAAATTAAAAAAAAAACTAAAAAAAAATAAAAAAAAGAAAACAACGGAAATTTTGGTAATAAGCAATTAAGAAGAGGCTGGTAGCTCCACGACAGCAACAAGCCAAACTTCAACCCGTCAGAATTTTAACAGAGAACCAGGCAAAATATGGCTGAGAAGACTTTGCTTGGAGCCAGATTAAGCCCCCCAAAATGCACTTAAAAACTAATTTTTTTTTGGCATGGATTTTTTTCTCTCTCTCTCTTTTTAAAATTGAGGTATAATTGACATACAATATATTTTCAAGTGCACAACATAGTGATTTGATATTTGTATACATAACAACATAATTACCATGACAAATGTAATTACCATCTATCACTATACAAAATTAATAAATATTACTGACTACATTCCCTTAACTGTACTGAATGGGAGGAATATTTGGAAGGCATATGTGATAAGGGGGTGATATCTAAAATATATAAAGAACTCATACATCTCTGTAACAAAAAACAAATACCTCAGACAATCTGATTTAAAAATGGCACAAAACACTGACTAGACATTTTTCCAAAGGAGATATACAGATGGCCAACAGGAAAAACAAAGCTCATCACTAGGCATCAGGGAAATGCACATCAAAACCATTAATAAGATATCACTTCACATCTGTCAGAATGTCTACTATCAGAAGACATGAAAAAATAGATTCTGGTGAGGATATGGAAAAAAGGGAATCCTCTTGCACTGTTGGTGGGAATGTAAACTGGTGCAGCCATTATGGAAATCAGTGTGGAGGTTTCTCAAACAATTAAAAGTAGAGTTATCATACGAATTCCATTTTTTTAAACAATCTTTTTTTTTTTTCTTTCCTTAACTGTACAAAACACCTTACTACTTAACTGTAAAAGACACAGACATAAAAGGGAGGCAGCAGGACTGCATGCAAAGTTATGATGTTTCAAAACTCATGTCTTGTTGGCCACTGCTCCGTAACTTGTTTTAAATCTCAAATGAACAGAACTGTCTGTGTGCCGCAGGTTCTCCAGAACCACTGGCTGCAGAAACTCAGAAACCTCTGGCTGTCTGGCATCTCCTAATGCCTCTGTGGCTGAGTTCATTATAGCGGATAGAGGACACTGAGCCATTTACCATCCCATTGTTGCCAGACCAGGGTCTCCAACTGGCTGGTGAGAAGCTGACCCTGCCCATCCATGTAACAGAATGTAGGGGATGCAAGCTGCATACATGAATCATGTAGATGTGTGGGTTCAGGATGGTGGTGTGATAGGCTTGTTGCTTTGAGATAGGAGATTTTTGAAGTAAGATTTATGGAAATTGATCCCTTCTGTGAGGTCATCCTAGGCCTCAAAAAAAAAAAAAAAAAAAAAGTAAGGCTTAAATCACAAATCTTCCTGTAGGCCTCAAGGACCTCATTGTTAACAACCTCAGTCCATTGTTTCCTGATCTTAATGATCTCCTGTTTGTGCACTTTGTTGTCCTCATCTTTCATGGTGCTGGGGCAGCTCTCTATGGAGCTCTCCATACCATCTGCAAACTGTATACACCGTGGTGGTTTCTGGTCCTTTATATCACCATTCTCTGACTGCTTATTCAATATGATTTTGGTAGCTGAAAAGTTCCTAGAGAAAAGCATTGTCATGAGCATGACACCTTTCAGTTTTCTCAGATCGTTGAACTTGCACAAATATTTCATATTCCCTCGGTGATGCACTATGGAGGCCACTGGGGAATCTTTGGAAGACCAATGAGGTGCGATGCATTTTGTGGGGTTTATGGTCTCTGTTTAACTATGCTTTTGCTGTAGGAGTCACTGTATCCCACTCTCAGGATGGGAAATCATAGGCTCCAGCCTTGATCTGCTGATATAGCTTGTGCTGATCTTCATCTAAGAAAGGATGATATTCTAACAGAAAGATATATAAAATGAACCCACAGGCCCAAATAGCCACAGGTTTTCCAGAGGGATTTTTTTCCTCAAGGCCTCAGAGGACAAATAACCTGGGGTTTGATCAAACTTAAACCAAGTCTGCTGTTCTCATACTTCCATGGCAAGACCAAAATCAGCCACCCTTGCATCTACTTTCCTGCAGAGGGTTTTCAGACTTCAGATCTCAGTGGACAATGTCATGCTGGTAGATGTGTCTAATACTTTCCAGAATTTGATGGATACAGTTGCTAGCACCAGCTTCACTGTAGTATTCTCTAGCCACAGTCTCTTCAAAGAGCTCCTTGCTGGTAAGAAGTTCAAACATGAGGTTGTGAAAACCTTCTTCAGAAATACTCTCATGAAAGTTATGCTGTTTCAAAAGTCAGAATATTCAGACCTCACATTATAGTTTCTGGTCATCCTGGGAAGATCACTTCTTGGTGTTGATTATTTTTGCAGCATATTCCTGTATGGAAGAATCCTTCACTTATCTGCAGACCACCAAGAAAGCAGCACTGCTGAGCTCCTTAAAGTGTCGGTAGTCATTGGTGAAGTGGGTTCAGGTACTGATGGTGGCCATTTTGTCCAGCAGGCAGACATGGTGGTGCATTCCACACTGATGTCTGTGCAGTCACCACTGCTCAGCTAAGGGAGCTGGAAGAAATGAGGCAAAGCCCCCAAAGGCTTAAATTTAATTGTATCAGACTTTGGAACAATGTGTGTTCCAGGACATAACTCATACAGGCATACTCAACAATATTACCAACTGACTTTTCATCAGATATAATGGAGGCTGTAATTTAGTAGTATTGTCAATCAAACATTTCAAGAAAGAAGAATTAAGGCAAGAATTCTATATCTAGCGAATCTATTTACAACAACAACAAATCTGATACATATTGTTTCTAGCAGACTTCACCACAGGAAATACTAAAGGGAATCCATCATGCTGAAATGAAAGGATACTGAACGGTAACTGGAAACCACACCACAGAATAAATAACATTGTTAAGGTAACTACATAGGTAAAAGAAATCAATATAGAAGTACTTTTGTAATACTTTTCTACTATCTGATTCAAGAGAACACCATCTAAGGCAATAATTGTAAAACAGTGTTGATGTATTTCTAATGGGTCAATTCTTCAGGAAATACATAAAAAATATATGTGTAAACACATATATGTGTGTAAAAGAAGCAGTTAAAAAAGACCACATGGTCTATGACCCCATTCATTTAAAATGTCCAGAGTAGGAAAATTCATTCAGGGAGAAAGTAGATTAGTGGTTCCCAATGTGGTTTGGTGGGAACTGGGGAGTGACTTCTGGTAGATGAGAGATTTCTTTTTTGAATAGATAGAAAAATTCTAAAATTGATTGTGGTGATGGTTTAATAGCTCAATGAAATATAAAAATGTTATATGATTAAAAGTTTGAAGTTTATACTATGTGCATTATATCCAAGTAAAGTTGTTTAAAAATTACCTTATATCTACTATGACAAGATGTAAAGTTTAATTCCAACTCCCCTCCCCACCCTACCAAGCCCTTTAAGAAATTTTAAAAAGAATTTATTTATTTATTTATTTATTTATTATTTATTTATATTTTTGCTTTTAAAAGACAGCCACAAGAAGATTTGTACTGTCTTCATCATTGAAACATTAAATTTCTGGATATGATTATTAGCACTGCTGTAGTCATTTAGCTATGTATCTGAAAAAACAAGTCAATACCAAGGACAAAAATTAGAGTTTTAGAAAACACAAAACAAAAATACATTGCTGCATCTCCTTAAGTAATTGGTTTTTATGTGATTATTTAGCCCCTAAATACTGGGACAACCTCTTTCTTCCTTAATGTAATAAAAGGCAGCAATCTCTTAGCTCTGAGATCATCATTCAGGAGCTTATTTACTGTTTATCTGCTTTGAAAAATCGAATATCAGTGCCTTCCTAAGAAGAACTAACCATGGTGTAATTGCTTTCACTTGCTTGATTTTACCTTAATACCTTGTATCCTTTACATTCCTCATTGTTGTGATAACAAGTTGAGGTGAAAGCCACTTTAGATGAGCCTAAATTGTTGTCCATCCCTGTCTTTGAACATGGTCTACTTTATGTGTTGACTTTGCCTAGGGCCTTTGATGATGTCATTAGTATGCTATGAGATCAGTGCATCTTAAAGGATTAATGCATTTAGTAGTTCTAATCAGGGCTAATACTAATCATTAAGTATTAGTCACTATGGTACAGATACTAGTGAATTATTGTGAACATGTTCAAACAATCAGAAAGGTAGCACTAAGTGAATTCTTATCAAAATATACTGACTTTCCTGCCTTCATTTAGAATGATGGAGTTGTGTTGTTTTCTCTCCTGGATTTGAAATAATCCAGTATTTTATTTCTTTGGACTAGCAAAAAGTCATTTCAACCCCTACATGTGAAGAGGAAAGGGGTAAATCTTCCCAAACACAGATTTGGGAGAGAGAGAGAGAGTTGGATCTGTGGAAAAGGTAAAAACTGACAGGAGCTGTAAGATACATTATTGCTATTCTCAGAACATTGGCAAGATAGGGAAACAAACAAACAAACAAAAAACACAAGGAAATAAATACCCTGATCTGTTTTTTTCTATCTGCAGATTTCTTGCTGGTGTTTTCCATTGGGAAAACAAACAGAAAACCACTAGACATGGTCTTTTGAATGATGCAATTTGTTCTGTTTGGACTCCTTGGACACAGAACAGATCAGGATAAAAGCAAAAAAAAAAAAAAAAAGAAAGAAAGAAAGAATAGCATGAAAAGTTGAAAACATGAAGAATAATTTAGGCAGAGTGTGAGATTTATGAACTGATAAATTAGATAACTTCTCCCAGGTCTTCTCTTTACCTAAACATGGACTTGAGAAATGAGTATTTTTTGCCCATCCCAATATATAAATCAAATAAATTGAATGTAAACACCCCTGCCCTCTTAGCAGTCTTAAAGGCTATTTACAGAGCCAGTCTTTGAGTTGCTTTGGTGACATCCAGTTTGAATGGGAAATGGATAATTCGTATAACTATCATCCATTACTAATTTAAGCAATAATAGAATTACATGTGATAGTTTATTCAGAAAAGATAAGTATCAAGGTCTGTTGAATTAGATCACTCAACAGTGAGAACAATGTTTTGATAGTAGATATACAGAAGTGAAGCTTGTCTTTCTATTAATAACATAATACAATCTAATTCATTCTCTATTAAGAGTCAAAGTCCTCCATGGATGTGAACTACATGAGTGCCAATGAATAAAACCAATATTTTCTTTCTCTCAACCAAAAAAAAAAAAAAAAGCTTCTTTCAGTGCAATCATGTGAAAAGATTTTTATTGACACTTTAAGTTCTATTATATTCGTGGAAATCATACTCACCATTCTTTTGTTGTCATTGCTGATTTTGTAGAGAACTCTATGAAACATTCTGTATGTTTTATTTCAGTTGTTTGAAGATTGTCCTATTGGAAATTCTGGGTTGCTTACACTGGCTAAGAAGGAAAAACTTCAGGTATTTTCCAGGACACAAGAGAAGAAGATTTAATGATTTGAATGCAAGAAGAAATAGAACAGTTGAAGACAAGGCAGTTGACTCATACAAAGTACTCTTAACTGAAATTGAAGCACTGAGATTAGTCAATACATAAAACACATAATTAGTCTTTACATAGTTTCTTCTTTATGTGTACAGACTGTTTATTAAATGTCCTGGTCAAATAAATTATGCATATTAATCCTTGTTAAATGAAATCTATATATGTAAGTTTTCTGAGAAGAAGTAAGGTATAAAATATAAGTATTACAATTATTTTGACATTAATATTGGTTGTATGCAAGTGCATTTATGGATATTTTAAATTTTAAAGTACAAAGTTTCCCATCTTAACAAGTTCATGCTATAAGCACATAAACAAGTTATTTCACTTATTATAGGCAGTAATGACTAACAGTAATGGCATAACATTGAGGGTGGTATAAAAGATTCATTTAAGAAAATTTGCAAATATGGGACGCCTGGGTGGCTCAGTTGGTTGGACGCCTGCCTTCGGCTCAGGTCATGATCCCGGGTCTCCGGGATTGAGTCCCGCATCAGGCTCCCAGCTCCACGGGGAGTCTGCTTCTCCCTCTGACCTTCTCCTCGCTCATGCTCTCTCACTGCCTCTCTCTCAAATAAATAAATAAAATTTTAAAAAAAAATTTGCAAATATGAAAGTATGATAGAAATATTAGTAGTATATCATTGAAATAAAAAAGAAATAACTTATGTGTAGATAATATGACTATAAATATCTATATTTGGGGCACCTGGCTGACTCAGTCAGTGGAGCATGTGACTCTTGATCTCAGGGTCATGACTTTGAGCTGTGTTAGATGTGGAGCTTAATAAAAAATAAATTAATTAAAAATTTAAAAATATATCTTTATTGATCCTATTCTTGAGGAAACCATCACTGTATGACTTAAGAAATATAAATATGTTATTTTCTAGGAGAAAAAGAGAATGATTAGCTAATATGTTTTTGGGTGATTTGTCCCTGGTATTTATTAGTAGAGTTTTTCCCAAAAGTAATGAGTTAGAAGTCTGAGAATAAATTTCATAGTAGAAACCCTTTCTTACCAGCTCCTGAACAGTTCTATATGGTAACCCAGATGTAAGATTTTTCTAATTCTATTCATCTGCTTTCCACCCCTTATTTCCCCCTGAACATGTATTTTTTCCTTGAGTATCAAGCTTTTTAAAACTTCTACTATTTAGAATACTTCTTACCAGAATAAAGCAATTCAAAATAATTACTAATTTGATGAAAACTATAAATATTTTAGGATGCTAAGTTAAGAACTATTGTGTCTCATTAACTTATTCAATTGTATTAATTATATTTGCATAAATATGAAAAAATAAGAATAAGGAAAACATAGTTGGAAAGCATTAAGTGCAGCTGTATATTTAACACGAGAATTTTTTAATGGTTATTTCTAGTCCAAGTGATAAATATTTAATAAATAAATAACACTATGCACAGAAAATAATTTTAATAATTAAATTATTTTTCCCTATGCTTACAAGTGATTTTTTTTCTGGATTTCTTAAAAAAAAAATTAAGAGAACCAAAAAATTATGAAAATACAATCCCAGCTCCATAGCTCAAAGTGATGAGCATGTTATGTTTGTTTGTTTTTTAAAGTTTTTATTTATTTATTTGACAGAGAGTTGGAGAGCACTGGTAGGCAGAGCAGTAGGCAGAGGGAGAGGGAGAAGCAGGTTCTCCACTGAGCAGGGAGCCCAATGTGGGGCTCTATTCCAGGTCTCTGGATCACCACTTGAGCCAAAGACAGCCTCTTAACCAACTCAGCCACCCAAGTGCCCCACATGTTATGTTTTTAAGGGAAACATGAATAAATAGTTTTTTAGTTTGCACTCTAAGCATTAGTTGATGCTCTAATTCTAACATTTGAATCATATTAATTATATCTTTGCTAGATCTAATTTTACAGGAAGGGTATAATTAAAATCAATATATTCCTCTAATGTTCTCATGTTGTTTTTAATGTATAGAATAGGAACTGTTATGGACGGAATGGTGCGTCCTTCAAAATTCATGTAAGCCCTACTCTCCAGGTGATAGAATTCAGAAGTAGAGCTTATGGAAAGAGCTTGCTTCTTCCTGCTGTCTGTTGTGTGAGGATATAAGAAGTCAGCAATCTGCAACCTGGAGGAAGGTCCTCACCAGATCTTGACCATGCCGGCTCCTTGATGATGCTCCCAGCTTCAAGAAATGTGAAAAATAAATTTCTGTTATTTATAAGCCACTCAGTCTTAGATACTATTTTTATAGCAGTCAGAGCTATGACAGGGCATTTCAAAAAAGTAATATTCTTGGGGCACTTGGATGGCTCAGTGGGTTAAGCATCTGCCTTCGGTTCAGGTCATGACTCCAAGGTTCTGGGATTGAGCCCCGTGTCAGGCTCCCCGCTCAGCAGCAAGTCTGTTTCTCTCCCTCTGCCCTTCTGCCCACTTGTGGTCTCTCTCTCTCTGAAATAAATAATTTTTTTTTAAATAGTACTCTTTCATAATATTCAAATAAAGGGTTAGCAACTCATTCAATTTAAACATTGCCTTAATCACTATTTATCTTTTATTTTATTTTTTTTAAGATTTTATTTATTTATTTGACAGAGAGAGATCACAAGTAGGCAGAGAGGCAGGCAGAGAGAAAGAGAGAGAGGAGGAAGCAGGCTCCCTGCCGAACAGAGAGCCCGACTCGGGACCCCGAGATCATGATCTGAGCTGAAGGCAGAGGCTTAACCCACTGAGCCACCCAGGCGCCCACTCTTTATCTTTTAATTGTGTCTTCCTGGATTGATCACTTAGTTACTGTGTGGCCTTCAACAAATTGCATTCCCTGTTCCTCAGTCACCTCATTTAGACAATATTTTAGACCAACAGGAGTTTAAGAGGTTGGGTTACAAAGCTTGATTGCTGCACAAATAGCCTGTGAACTCATAGGTAACTTTACTGAGTGTATATGTGTTTGTGCGCACATGCATGTGTGCATGTATGTATTACACATCAGTGTTGGGGCACTTTGTGGGGACTTGCCTAACACACACTTAAAAGAGTTTGTCTTCTGTAAGGCAAGATTACATAATACCCTGTATTTTTGGTATGTTTAAGTTCCTTAAAATGCTCTTGTTATCTCAGCAGATGCTTTTGCTATTGCTAGAATTGAATTGTAGAAAATTATGTGACACAATAAACTTGTGCTACATGAACCAAAACTTACAGGTTTGCTTAAATGGAATTTTAAAAACCGATAAGAATTGAAATAGTGATTTTGTGAAGAAAAAAAACCCCAAACAAATAGTTTTTATTGGATCACATTAATTACATTTTAGGAGAGTTTCAGTTCTGGAGGTCTTTTATATAGCTGTATACATTAAATACATTGTGTGTTTAGTATCAGCGAAGTTTTCCTCAAACCTAATGTTAGGGGATGTGAATTTTGAATGAAGATCATCTTTCAAAATGTCAACCATAATAATACAGGAAAACAAAATTCTTCAAAGTTGGGAAGTGAAACACTGATAATGTTCATAATGTTAATACTGAGAATAGATTTATTTGTTAATTTTATCCTGTTTTTTGCTTCTTCATTACTTACCCAACCTCTGGGACCCCATAGAAAGATATTTTTTAAATATATGGTTGACAAATAGCTAAATCATTTATGACAGTAACTGATGGGCAGAGAAATGAAAAGGTAAGAGAACACTTGTTTCCAGAAACTGTTGTAGCAAAATAATGTCATTGTAGTATCTCAAAATGTAAGAAAACCACTGCTATGGTTAGAATTCTGTATTATTTTAAATGCATAATGGATACGTATTTTCCAAATATGCTTGGCAAATGGAATTTTGGAGCACTTTCTGATTTTTAACTCAACTTCTAAATTTTCATGAATTGATTGTTTTATTTTATTTTATTTTTTTTTTAAACTCACAAAAGAGAACCAGTTTCAATGATCTTACTTGATTAGGGAATAAGAACAATTATACATCTTTCAGGAATGTTTTACTCAGCATTTAAATTCCCTCTCATTTCGATCTTGCTCTACCCAAAGTATAAATCATAAACAATGAGACAAAGGCAACAGAATGCTGTTCATTTCTTGGAGCCACATTGCAGATCTACAGAAGATAATAATTTGGCTGCTGAGGTTTTAAAATGGTCTTGGGTTTCTCAAATTTAGATTTTATGTATCACTGTAAGGTGAAATTTCAAGAGAAGATTGGGTGAGTCTAACGTGTCTATTTTTCCATTGTACACATGGAATGTATTCCTTACCATTGGCAAATGCTGCTCAGCAAACATGATTACAGTTCTAGTATGTGCCAGGTGTGGGAGGAATGCAGGAGGAACTACTGTCCCAAGGAGGATCATTACAGTAAGGCCAATATACTTTTCCTAACCACTCAAGGTTATTTGTGATTCAGGCATAGTATCCCAAATTAGCCTCATTGGTGCAGACTCTGGTCATATTTAGAAAGTGTGTGCAGACAGCTGAATGTTCCCTGGCCAGACAGTGGTTCAGTAACTCACCAGACTCAGAAGTCAACTCCTGAGCATTAACATCATGAATTAAGGCTCCAGATTGCCCATGAAAAGGAATTTTTGTTTGTAGTTTTCCCTGTTCTTTTTTTATTTTTTTAGCGTAACAGAATTCATAGTTTTACACCACACCCAGTGCTCCATGCAATGCATGCCCTCCATAATACCCACCACCTGACTCCCCCAACTTCCCACCCCCCCACCCCTTCAAAACCCTCAGGTTGTTTTTCAG
Source organism: Mellivora capensis (assembly GCA_004024625.1). NCBI lineage: Eukaryota > Metazoa > Chordata > Mammalia > Carnivora > Mustelidae > Mellivora > Mellivora capensis. Next base: position 89,790 of record PISX010002243.1, on the reverse strand, counting down.
AGTCCATAGTCTCTCATGGTTCATCTCCCCCCCAATTTCCCTCCACTCCCTTCTCCTCTCCATCTCCCCATGTCCTCCGTGTTATTTGTTATGCTCCACAAATAAGTGAAACCATATGATAATTGACTCTCTCTGCTAGACTTATTTCACTCAGCATAATCTCTTCCAGTCCCATCCATGTTGCTACAAAAGTTGAGTATTCATCCTTTCTGATGGAGGCAAAATACTCCATAGTGTATACGGACCACATCTTCCTTATCCATTCATCCGTGGAAGGGCATCTTGGTTCTTTCCACGGTTTGGCGACCATGGCCATTGCTGCTATAAACATTGGGGTACTGATGGCCCTTCTTTTCACCACATCTGTATCTTTGGGGTAAATACCGAGTAGACAATTGCAGGGTCATAGGGAAGCTCTATTTTTAATTTCTTGAGGAATCTCCACACTGTTCTCCAGGGTGACTGCACCAACTTGCATTCCCACCAACAGTGTAATAGGGTTCCCCTTTCTCCACATCCTCTCCAACACACGTTGTTTCCTATCTTGCTAATTTTGGCCATTCTAACTGGTGTGAGGTGTATCTCAATGTGGTTTTAACTTGAATCTCCCTGATGGCTAGTGATGATGAACATTTTTTCATGTGTCTGATAGCCATTTGTATGTCTTCATTGGAGAAGTGTCTGTTCATATCTTCTGCCCATTTTTTGATATGATTATCTGTTTTGTGTGTATTGAGTTTGAGAAGTTTTTTATACATCCTGGATATCAACCTTTTGTCTGTACTGTCATTTGCAAATATATTCTCCCATTCCGTGGGTTGCCTCTTTGTTTTGTTGACTGTTTCCTTTGCTGTGCAGAAGCTTTTGATCTTGATGAAGTCCCAAAAGTTCATTTTCATTTTTGTTTCCTTTGCCTTTGCAGACATATCTTGAAAGAAGTTGCTGTGGTTGATATCGAAGACGTTACTGCCTATGTTCTCCTCTAGGATTCTGATGGATTCCTTTCTCACGTTGAGGTCCTTTATGCATTTCTAGTTTATCTTTGAGTACAGTGTAAGAGAATGGTCAAGTTTCATTCTTCTACATATAGCTGTCCAATTTTCCCAGCACCATTTATTGAAGAGACTGTTTTTTCCACTGTATATTTTTTCCTGCTTTGTCGAAGATTATTTGACCATAGAGTTAAGGGTCCATATCTGGGCTCTCTACTCTGTTCCACTGGTCTATGTGTCTGTTTTTATGCCAGTACCATGCTGTCTTGGTGATCACAGCTTTGTAGTAAAGCTTGAAATTAGGTAACGTGATGCCAGGTTTTATTTTTATTTTTCAACAGTTTTATTTTTGTTTTTCAACATTCCCTTAGCGATTTGGGGTCTCTTCTGATTCCATACAAATTTTAGGATTATTCGCTCCAGCTATTTGAAAAATACCAGTGGAATTTTGATCACAATGGCATTAAAAGTATAGATTGCTCTAGGTAATATAGACATTTTAACAATGTTTATTCTTCTGATCCAAGAACATAGAATGGTCTTCCATCTTTTTGTGTCTTCTTCAATTTCTTTCATGAATGTTCTGTAGTTCCTTGAGTACAGATGCTTTACCTCTTTGGTTAGGTTTATTCCCAGGTATCTTATGGTTCTTGGTGCTATAGTAAATGGAATCGATTCTCTAATTTCCCTTTCTGTATTTTCATTGTTAGTGTATAAGAAAGCCACTGATTTCTGTACATTGACTTTGTATCCTGCCATGTTACTGAATTGCCTTATGAGTTCTAGTAGTTTGGGGGTGGAGTCTTTTGGGTTTTCCATATAAAGTATCATATCATCTGCGAAAAGAGAGAGTTTGACTTCTTCATTGCCAATCTGGATACCTTTTATTTCTCTTTGTTGTCTGATTGCAGTTGCTAGGACTTCTAATACTATGTTGAACAAGAGTGGTGAGAGTGGGGATCCTTGTCATGTTCCTGATCTCAACGGGAAGGCTGTGAGCTTCTTCCCATTGAGGATGATGTTTGCTGTGGGTCTTTCATAGATTTTATGAAGTTGAGGAATGTTCCCTTTATCCCTATACTTTGAAGCGTTTTAATCAGGAACAGATGCTGGATTTTGTCAAATGCTTTTTCTGCATCAATTGAGAGGACCATGTGGTTCTTCTCTCTTCTCTTATTGATTTGTTCTATCACATGGATTGATTTGCGAATGTTGAACCACGCTTGTAAGCCAGGGATGAATCCCACCTGGTCATGGTGGATGATCTTTTTAATATGCTGTTGGATCCTGTTTGCTAGGATCTTGTTGAGAATCTTAGCATCCATATTCATCAGTGATATTGGTCTGAAATTCTCCTTTTTGGTGTGGTCTTTGCCTGGTTTGGGGATCAGGGTAATGCTGGCTTCATAAAAAGATTCTGGAAGTTTTCCTTCTGCTTCAATTTTTTGAAAAACAGCTTCAGGAGAATAGGTGTTATTTCTTCCTTAAAAGTTTGGTAGAGGGATGCCTGGGTGGCTCAGTTGGTTGAGCGGCTGCCTTCAGCTCGCGTCATGAACCTGGCATCCTGGGATCGAGTCCCACAGCGGGCTCCTTGCTCGGAGGGGAGCCTGCTTCTCCCTCTGCCTCTGCCCGCCACTCTGTCTGCCTGTGCTTGCTCTCTCTTTCTCTCTCTATCTGACAAATAAATAAATAAAATCTTTAAAAAAAAAAAAAAGTTTGGTAGAATTCCCCAGGGAATCCGTCAGGTCCTGGGCTCTTGTTTTTGGGGAGGTTTTTGATCACTGCTTCAGTCTCGTTACTAGATATCGGTCTATTCAGGTTGTCAATTTCTTCCTGGCTCAATTTGGGGAGTTTATATTTTTCCAGGAATGCATCCATTTCATCTAGGTTGCTTAACTTATTGGCATATAACTGTTGATAATACTCTGATGATTGTTTCTACTTCCTTGGTGTTAGTTGTGATCTCTCCCTTTATATTCATAATTTTATTAATTTGAGCTTTCTCTCTTTTCTTTTGGATTAGTGTGGCCAATGGTTTATTGATCTTATTGATTCTTTCAAAAAACCAGCTTCTAGTTTCATTGATACGTTCTACTGTATCTCTAGTTTCTACCTCATTGATTTCTGCTCTAATCTTGATTATTTCCCTTCTTGTGTGTGGAGTTGGTTTAATTTGTTGTTGATTCTCCAGTTCTTTAAGGTGTAGAGACAGCTGTTGTATTCTGGATTTTTCAATTTTTTTTGAGGGAGGCTTAGATGGCTATGTATTTCCCCCTTAGGATCGCCTTCGCTGTATCCCATAGGTTTTGGACCGACGTGTCTTCATTCTCATTGGTTTCCATGATTTGTTTAAGTTCTTCTTTGATCTCCTGGTTGATCCAAGCATTCTTAAGCAAGGTGGTCTTTAGCTTCCAGGTGTTTGAGTTCCTTCCAAACTTTTCCTTGTGGTTGAGCTCCAGTTTCAAAGCATTGTGATCTAAGAATATGCAGGGAATAATCTCAGTCTTTTGGTATCAGTTGAGTCCTAGTTTGTGACCCAGTATGTGGTTTATTCTGGAAAAGGTTCCATGTGCACTTGAGAAGAATGAGTATTCTGTTGTTTTAGGGTGGAATGTTCTGTATATATCTATGAGGTCCATCTGGTCCAATGTGTCATTCAATGCTTTTGTTTCTTTATTGATTTTCTGCATGGATGATCTGTCTATTACTGAGAGAGGCATGTTAAGATCTCCTACTATCAATATATTCATATCAATATGACTCTTTATCTTGATTAATAGTTCTTATGTAATTGGCTGCTCCCATATTGGGGGCATAGATATTTACAATTGTTAGATCATCTTGGTGGATAGTCCCTTTAATAATGATGTAGTTCCTTCTGTATCTCTGACTACAGTCTTTAATTTAAAATCTAATTTATCTGATATGAGAATCACTACCCCGGACATCTTTTGAGGCCCACTGGAATGAAAAATGTTTCTCCATCCCTTCACTTTCAGTCTGGGTGTATCCTTAGGTTCGAAATGGGTCTCCTGTAGACAACATATGGATGGGTCCTGTCATTTTATCCAATCTGCAGCCCTGTGTTATTTTATGGGTGCATTTAGGCCATTCACATTGAGAGTGATTATTGATAGATACGTTTTTATTGACATTGTGTTACCTTTGAAGTCTTTCTTTCTGTAGATTGTCTCTATATTTCTGTTCAATGATATTCTTAGGATTTTTCCTCTTTTAAAGAACCACCCCTTGATATTTCTTGCAGCGTCTGCTTGGTGGTCGCATAGTCTTTTAATCCTTGCCGGTCTTGGAAACTCTTTATCTCTCCATCCATTTTGAATGTCAGTCTTGCTGGATAAAGTATTCTTGGCTGCATGTTTTTCTCATTTAGTGCCCTGAATATATCTTGCCAGCCCTTTCTGGCTTGCCAGGTTGCTGTGGACAGGTCTGATGTTATTCTGATGGGCTTTTCTCTGTAAGTAAGGAGCTTCTTTGTCCTACCTGCCTTCAAGAGAGTTTCTCTATAATTATAATTCCTCATTCTTACTATCACGTGTCTCGAGGTGTTTTGAGAATCTAAAATTTGGGGAGGGGGGCTACCGTTCTCCCTCTAGTACATGAATGCTGTTTCCATTTGCGAGATTCAGAAAATTTTCATGAAGAACATGTTCCACTATATCTTCTAGACTTCTTTTTTCTCCCCTTCAGGGATTCCAATAATTCTGACGTTGGAACATTTCATGGCATCATTTATTTCCCTGATTCTGTTTTCGTGGCTTCTAAGCTGTTTGTTCCAGGCTTCCTCCTGATCCTTTCTCTCTATCTGTTTGTCCTCCAGATCACCAATTCTATCTTCTGTCTCAGTTACCCTAGCTTTTAGAGAATTTAGATTAGATTGGAACTCATTGAGAGCATTGTGAACATCATCCCTGGTGGCTTTCAGTTCTGCCCTAACATTGTGAACATCATTGCTGGTGGCATTCAGTTCTGCCCTAATCAATTCCGTTTGGTCATCCATGGCTTTCTCCAACCTAGCTATTGCCTGGATAATTGTTAGCCTGAATTCCCTTTCCAACATAATGTCTATGTCAGTAGCCATTAACTCTGTTGCAGAGGGCCCATCCTCTGAATTTTTCTTCTGTTGGGCATTCCTCCTCCTAGTCATTTTGGTGAGAGATGGCTGAAGGGTTGTAGCTGGATGTATTGACCTTGGTGCAGTGAAGGTGCATCCTGGAACGCTTCTGAGCAATCAAGTGTCTCCACCCAAATGAAAGAAAAAAAGAGAGAAAGCAGAGAAAGAGAGAAAGAAGAGAGAGAGAGAGAGACAGGAAAAAGAAAGAAGGATAAAAGAGAAGGCTCAGCCCAAATGGGCCCCCAAAGTAAGGTTTGTGACGTATACAAACAAAAACAGACAAACAAAAAAGACTGATAAAAGTATAGGGGAAGAGAAGAAAAAAATATATACATATATATGAAGAAGCAAAACAAAGAAACAAACAGACAAACAAAAAAAGAACCTCGTCTAAAAGAACCCTAAGTATAAGATTTATATACTACCAGGACAAACACAAATATACAGAAATACTGGTAGGAGAAAACGATGGGAGAGTGGTTGTAAATTCTCAGTGTGGGCGAGGAAGGTTATTTTGATTCTTCCTGGGTGTATCTTGATATCTTTTTTAAAGGATACAACTTTCCTAAGACAACAGGGGATTAAAAATTGGTTTACCTATAGGGGTAGCATTGTTTGGGAAAGGGGGATTACCTTGAAGTTTAACTCTATATGAATATTAGCAAATAAAAATAAAGAAAAGAATGATCTAAACTAAACTAAAGTAAAATTTTAAAAAACAATTTGAAAAATAGAAAAGCAAAAGAAAAACATGGGTATATGTATCAAAAAGTTCAGGTTAAAAGGTTATTATGGAATTTGATGTACTGGACATCTATCTGTGATGGTAAATAGGGTAAAAAAAATCTTGATAAAAAATTTAAAAAATTTAAAAATGAACCAGAGTAGTGGGAACAAATTAAAAATTAAACATTGTATCTATGAAGTAGTAGTGATTGTTCTCTTCTCGTTTTTTTTTTTTTTCCTTGTTGGCTTTCTGGGGGAGGGGCCTGCCATGTGGGTTTTCAGGCGGTGTTTCCTGAGTTAAGTCCTCCTGCTCCCCTCAAGGGGGTGGGCTCTGAGGAAACTGGCCCTTCAGGGTTTTGTTCTCTGGAGGTTTTTTGGTCTGTTCCTTTGTTTTCTCTCCCCTTGGCAGCTCCCGATGGTTCTTGTAGGTTTACAAGAAAGCAAACTATACCCAGAGAGAAGCCCCAGTCCGTTCCCCTCTGAGTGCTGCAGAGCAGGTTCCCAGCCGCGATCTCTGGGGACACCTGTGTGTCCTGCTTGTACTCAAAACCACGACAGCGGTGGCTGTCTGGGCAGCTCCAGACCGCCAGAGAGGTTCCCAGCAATGATCGCACACTGATATTTTTCCGCTGGCCCGGGCTGGGAGCGCTCAGACTTTCCGGGTCCGAGAGCACCAGGCCTGCGCCGCTGCATGCCTCTCTCAGGGGAGGGGGTGGAGCGCGTCTCAGGCTCTGCTAGCGCGGTGGGTTGCAGCGTGGGGACTGCAAAAAGGCTGTTTCTGCCCAATGAGCATCCCAGCCCGTACCGCACACCAAATGCCCTTAGGAGGTCTCCTCGTGGCTCACGGACCAAGACCTGGTTTCTCCGCCGCACTCCCTCTGTCTCAGTGCCAGGGGTGTCTGTCCTCCGTGGGGGACATAAGCCCCTGTCCCTAACCGTTCCAATTCCCACAATTTCCCCCTGTGATCCTTTGCGCTTTTTGAGTGCTTTCTACAAGACTTCAAGTTAATGCTGGTCCCCAGATGCAGGAGGCTCTCATATTGGGGTATTACTTCCCAATGGGTCTCCTCTGGTGGCTCCCTCCCCCTTTTGTTTCTCTTCCAATCCCAGTCCGGTGTTCCCACTCCGCTTTACCTGCCCACTGGCGTCTTCTGCCCCAGTAGAGATCCTGACGTGTAGAATTCTGATCTCAGGCTGATTTCATGGGTGATCGGAGTTCCTTGGTAGGTAATCAGCTCACTTTAGGGGAGAGGTTGAATCAGCGCCTCCTCCTAGTTCCCCGCCATCTTGTTCCCCCTGAATAAGTGTTTTAAGAAGAGACCCTAAGTAAGCATGTATGGTAATATAGTATTTTCTGATGCTTTCAAGGAAATTTGATTAGCAGTTGCTTCATGCTGGTTTTAATAAATCATTACATTCAAAGCAGATGTGCTTTTCAATAATCCTAAATTTAGATTCTTTCAATCCTTTTTTTCCTCTGAAGTATGTATGTTGTTTTCAAAAGCATTCAATTATATATCAATAAAAATATTTAAATGCATAAGTTAAAGAGCATTCCTTTTAAATAAGCATTCCAAACTACTATGAAGCTAAATTTGAATGTGAATTGCTGTACCTTTGAAGAATAGCTATATCATTAATCTGTAATCAGTCATTGACATATTCATTTGTTCAAGAGACCAGCTGTTGGTAGGGCAATTTTCATAAAATTAAGAAATCAATGTTATAACCATATGCAGTGTTTGATTTGATGCAGAGGGGAACTAGTAATAAAACTGAGTGTAGTACTTCATAAAGAGATGACATTCACATAACCTTAACCCTTTGCACAAATAAATCTGAAATAAAAAATATCTTATACCAAGAAATAGTTTTTTTCACCTTCCAACATATGTTCTGAAAGTTCTTTATGTTTTGTAGATAAATAATATTTAAAAAACTGCAAGAAAAAATTGACCTAATAAATATCATGTCCTTAATATGAATATCTACAACTTGGTTAAAGTAAATCCAGCAATAATTATGAATAAAATTCCATATCATAGGTCAATTTGAGATGATAAGATAATATCTTATTATCTTATCATAAGATATAAATATAATAAAATAAAAAAATAAAGACAATAAAAAGATAGGTGTTGATAACAGATACTAAATCTAATGACTTGAGTATATGTAAAATATAAGTTTATTCATATAATTTAATTTATGCAAACCAAAAATAATTTATATCAAAAGAAAAATTATTTAGAATTAGTGATATTTTGATAATCAAATCTTTCAACATAGAATAATAAGTTATTTATATTTGTATAGAAAATAAACACAAATAATATACTAAATTATTTTTTTAAAGATTTTATTTATTTACTTGTCAGCGAGAGAGAGAGAGAGAGAGCACAAGCAGGGAGAGAAGCAGGCAGAGGCAGAAGCAGACTCCTCACTGAGCAGGAAGCCTCATGTGGAACTTGATCCCAGGACCCTGGGATCATGACCCGAATCAAAGGCAGATGCTTAACAACTGAGCCACCCCAGCACCCTACAAAATTACTTTTACTGGTTATTTTCAATGCCTTCTTTGAAGATATCAATCAGATGACTTCTAAAAAAACTTATTGTATGCATACAATTTAATAAAAGGTATGAATACATACACACACATATATAAAAGGGTTTAAAATTACATTTTAAAATTCAATCTGGTAGGAAAATGTGATCACAGAATTAAGATATAATTAGAATAATGGAATTACTTTGCTCATTATAAAAAACAACTCTACAAATGTTGAGTATTTGCTTAAAAAGCAATTCTTTATGGAAAGAAAAACCTGTTCTAATAGGTTTCATGTTGAATAACAAAGAAAACATTTTCGATTCAGGTTTCTAAATTGTGTTTTCAGAGTTCTGCACTAAATCTTTAATGGAAACACTTTGCTACTTTCCATTTATAAGGATACACAAAACGTCAAAGTTTTAAAGTGGGGATGAGTCCCTCTTTTACTTATCCCATAACCTCTATCCCACCCACAGGAAAGTCTATCAGTGGTCTTGGACTGGCTGGAGCAGAAAAATATCAAGACTCACATATTGTATCTTCCTGTTTACAGGCTTTTATAGTTTCTTTTACAGTGGAAAACTTAAGGAAAACAATCACAGAGGAAGAAATATCTATTTGGTGCCTAATCATAAATATATTTTTCCAAATTCCCTAAACCTTAGTTATAACCCTGTAATTTAGCAACTTCAGTTTTCTTATTAGTACAGTGATGGTAAAATGAAACAATTAAGCAAACAAAAACATAGCTGCACATTTTTTTTACATTCTTTTTGGGGAGCTATGGGGTCTGGATTACTATTGCTTTCATCAACAGACTTTGGTTTTTCAAGTTCCAACAGTCTTCTACATTCCCCTCAAATGTAAAACCTATGAGATAAGAGATATTTTCTGTCTTGCCTCTCAGCTATGTATACAGTAATAAGAATAGTAACTGAAAAAGGTTTTAAACAGAATATCAATTTCTTGAATCATTAAATAAGCAAATGTATGAAGATCATAGATTGACTCTCTATAAGAAAGCTTTTTCTCTCGTTAATTGGGAGGTGTGTCTTTTTAGGTATATATGATTCCTACAAAAAAAGTTCAAATGCACATACTAACTTTAAACCAGAATGAATGCTCATTACAACATTGTATTCTTTTAATAACTATTACAGATTTAAAAATCTCTATTTTCAATGATGTTCATTATAAAAATATTCATAAAGTAAGATATATTGTTTTGTTTTATATGTTGCTCAAAGTAATTTTATTTAAATGCAGAAATTTTAAAGTATATCGGACTTTGATTTTCTTTTAATAGACATCAGGAGCTCAGCTGAGCTGGAGAAGAGCCTAGCTGCCAGGTTTCATAGTAGCCATAGTAGCCAGTTAAAGCAGCAGGCAGAAATTGAGGAGGTAAGACTTGAATCACTTACTGCAATGGTATAAGCAAGACGCTAAAGCTTGAGAAAGGTCAACAACCCTCTTGCATTGAATGACGTATTGAAGGTCAGATGGATCAGAACATATTTTCCCTTCTGAGGAAACCCTGAACAAAAGGCTCCAGCAGTTTTAGGCTGAATTGGAGGGAGTTTGAAGATAGGGGCATGACACAATGCAGGAGGGTTGAGAATGGAAAAGTGGAAAAGTATCTTCAAGATTTCCCCCTTTCTTCCCAAGGAAGTCTTCCCAGAGGTGCCAGAAGACCTCTCTCTGGGGGGCATCTGGATGGCTCAGTTCTTAAGCGTCTGCCTTCAGCTCAGGACATGATCCCAGAATCCTGGGATTGAGCCCTGTGTCCTGCTCCCTGCTCAACGGAGAGCCTGCTTCTGCCTCTCCCTCTGCTGTTCCCCCTGCTTGTGCTCTCTCACTCTGTCAAATAAATAAATAAAATATTTTAAAAAACCAAACCAAAACAAAACAAAATCTCTCTGGCCAAACCTCAGATAGAGACCTAGAGAAGAAGATACATTAGGAATGAGGGAATGAAGCCTAGAGATTGAAATATATTAAGAGAATGATCTTCCAGAAGACCTTAAGGGAATTGCCTTGTAAGTGTGGAGCCAGAAGGAAATAAATGTTGTATCATTCTTAATATTGAAAATCGACTAACATTTCCTGAGCCTTTGCTAGTACTAAGTTTCACAAATATTATTTTTTGTTTTCACTGAATTGAATTCTCATTACAATCACACTGAGTGGGTCCTATATCCGTCCGAATCTTGCAACTAGTAAAGTGCAGCTGAGAATGGTTGAGGTACCTATACTAGTCTATACAATGGTAAAGGGTTGAAGCCCTTTATACCATTTCTGTCAGTATTCAGTAATATTTTATCACTACAGATCTTTTCTGGCACAAGACACTCAAAATGATAGATAATCCATGGCAATATAAATAGCTGCTCTGTACCTATTTCTTTCGCTTTGTTTGCACTCTTTTCCTGCTATCAAGAGACCTCTTGAACTGATGGAAAATAGCAAGCCTGCAGTTCAGGGGGATACACTTTGTTATGGTAAGAAAATGATTATATCTGAGATTTTATGGTTGATACCGGTTCACCTACTTTCTGCTGCAAATTTTCTTCTGCTGCAATTTTAATCTATACTAAACCTTTTTGGTTGAATTTAGAGTATTTATTTCCATCATATGATAATAATTCTGTCCTATAGTGAAAAACATTTTGGAATTGTATTTATTATTATGGGATGGATCCTAAAAGAGACAAAGAGGTCCCTTTAGGTGGTGAGATAACTGATGGAAGCATGTGATCCATTTTCCTTCTTGCACCTTTACATTGATGAAAGTAGACACTGGATATAGAAAAAAATGAGCAATACATTATTTGTGCTTTCAAGTAGCTTAACATGTAAAGAAGTAAATAGGCATGTTGCTAAGAAAGTGTAAGAGGAGTAAATAATAAAACAATAGTGGGATACTGTTGAAACAAATAGGTTAGAAACCAACTCATAACTAGGGAAACATGGAATTTTTTACCAAATTACTAGTACAATGCCTCTGCAAAGGTTTAAAAGGGAAAAAGCATAATCAGATTGGGTTTTTTTTTTTTTAAGTCATTCTGGGTGCAAGCTAAAGAATACTTTGGTGAAGGGTAAAACTGGGAGCAGAAATAGGCTCCACTAATAATTTAAATGAGTGAGAGTGACAAACTGAAGGAGGTTGGTATAGATAATGTAAAGAAACTTGATGGATTTGAATAATATTAAGATACTTGGTTATTAAAATGCAGATGGTATGGTGATCAAGAATAATTATCATGTGTCTTAATCCCTTTAGGCTGTCACATGAAATACCATAGCCTGGGTGACTTCGGAATACGAGTCCTTTTCCACACTTCTAGAATGTGTAAAGTGCAAAATCAAGGTTTATGGCAGATTCAGTGTCTAGTGAGATCCCACTCTTAGTTCCTAGATGTCTGTCTTTCTGTCTGTTTTCACATGACAACAGGAGTGAGGGATCATTCTGGGGTTTCTTTTATAAGATCATTAATTTCATTCATAAGGGCTCTGATCTCATGATCTAATCATTTCCCCATGACCCCACTTCCAGATACTATCACATTGGGGATTAGGTTTCAACATAAGAATTTTGAGGGGACACAAACATTCCATGGTAGGATTTTTGGTTTTGACAACAGAGTGATACTGGCTCTAAGTACTGATATGAGGCCCACAGGAAGAACTGAAATTTAGTGGTGAGACAGAACTTCTTCCTACACATATAATATTTGAGGTCCCTCTGGTACCCCCAGTACCACTCCATTATGTGGTACTGAAGAAAGATTTGAGGTGGTGAAACATGGAATGAATAGCAAGCAGTGTCCTACACTTAACTCTTTAGAAGTGTTACAAATGATTTAAACTTCAAAATTACAACAAATTTCAAAACGACCTACCACCAAATACAAAACCCTAGGACAACTAACCTTTACCTTAAGTATGCACTGTTTTGACTGGAGGGTGAACAGGGTAGGATGAAATGCCTGTAAAATGTTTACCTTTATACTGAAATACCATTTCATTTCATACCACAAAGAGGCCATTGGTTGGCCCCCTGAAACTCAACTTTAAAATACAAAAAATTTAAATTCTGAATGTCATGGTGCAGAAAGGAGTAAAACCAATCAATTAACCAACAAACTAATAAAAAAAAGAGAGAGGCACTTATGGAAATACTTCATTTATTCCATAAAACTGTTGAAAGTGAGATGAAACGTGTATGTGTATTGAGATCATGATATTTAATAGAAATGTTCAAAACTAATTGTGAAGAAATAGGAAGAAGAAAAAGCGAATGTGCTCATGTAGATAAATAACTGTTTGAAACCAAAGAGTTGAGTTTGGGCAGAAATTATAGAAAGGGAGACACATTTTAAGTTTTTTTCCCCCTGGATTCTCAAACAATGTAATATCTTTATTCGGTTATTGTTATTAAAATTCAAAGTATGGATTCCACTCAGGACGTGACAATTTGTAATATAAGCATATTAAAACATTAAGTTTGAAAAGAAGAGGGGACTAATAAATGAAACATTGAGGAAAGCCACATTGCTGATTTAGAGCATATGACACCTAAATATCAGAGAGATACTAGCTGGTGTGTGTGTGTGTGTACATGTGCTTGCGTGTGTGCATTCACACATATACCCAAGTGTTTTTGTTTGCCCTGATAATCATGGCTTTAATCATGATTTAATATTCGATATCTGTATGTCTCATTTTCCATTAGTGCTGTTTTTCTAGAATATCACTGTTTATTCTTCTGTTTCTTATTGTCATTTTCAGTCATTACTATATGTCTCAATGTTTATTTCTTACTTGACTAAAATTTTCATAAAACTCCAACTAACAACTCTGTATTTTGCATCCTTATCAAGTGAAACAGATAGACAATCTGATGGACCATAAAATTGGTTTCCAGAAATTTTTTAAGATTTTATTTATTTGTTTTAGAAAAAGATGGGGGAAGGGACAAAAAGAGGGAGAGAGAGAGAGAGAGAGAGAGAACACGAGTAGGGTGTGGTAAGGAGCAGAAGGAGAGAAAGAATCTTAAGCAGGCTCCACACCCAGGGTGGAGCCTGAGGTGGGGCTGGGTCTCTCAACCTTGAGATCATTATCTGAGCCAAAACCAAGAGTCAGATGCTTAACTGACTGAGCCACCCAGGCGCCCCATAACAGATTTTTTTTAATACACTAGGATTGAAAGAAAGCATTGTTTATATCTATAAATCATAAAGTACAACTCCAAATAACATACATTTCAAAGAAGAAATCCCATATGGTAATAGAGTGTATTTTGAATATATTTTGAATGGAATAGTAATGAAAACAATATATCAAAATTGGGGAAGGTATAGCTATAGCAATGCTTAAAGGAAGATCTTAGATTTACTTATTACATTAGAAAAGAAATGTATTTATATGTTCAAAATCAGTGATCTAACTTTCCAACAAAGGATTAAAAAACACTTTAAGTTAGGGGCACCTGGGTGGCTCAGTGGGTTGGGGCCTCTGCCTTTGGCTCAGGTCATGATCCCGGGGTTCTGGGATCGAGCCCTGCATTGGGCTCTCTGCTCGGTGGGGAGCCTGCTTCCCCCTCTCTCTCTGCCTGCCTCTCTTCCTACTCGTGATCTCTGTCTGTCAAATAAATAAATAAAATCTTTAAAAAAAAAAACCAAACACTTTAAGTTAAATTCAAAATAAGAAGAAAAAAATTATCAAGCAAAAAATAAAGAAAAATTCAGAAATATGTTCTTTAAATAAATTAATAAAATGTATAAATGAATAAAAAAACTGATCAAGAATAGTTGAATAGACCAGAAAAAATACAACTTATAATAGGTATTTAAAATTTTCATTTTGATATTCCCTCAAAATCTCAATATACAGACCTTTATTTCATCAGTTTGTTTGTTTATTTGAAACTCTGGGTTTATACTTTTTATTTCATTTGGAAAAGCTAGGTCAAGTATGTGTGTGTGTGTATATATATATATATATATATATATATATATATTTTCTCAAGTATTTTTTGTGTCTTTTCCTTGTTCTCTCTTTCTGGAATATTAATTACACATATCATTTAGATTAAGTTAGACCATTTACTCTTTTTCTTTCTTCATGTTTCAAAAATTTTTATTTGCATATTAAGAATTTGTGTATTCCCATCATTAAAATCCTTTGAACAACAACAACAACAAAAACAAAAATGGTGTTCTGATTACACTTCATTTTATAGCCTGTGGGACACCTTGGACCAGCTTGATTTTTACTCTAGATTTCCCTGCCTTCCACCCAGCTTCTTCCTTTGCCAACATGCAAGTTCTTTTTCTTCCCTGTCAGCCACATAAGCTGATGGGAGAGGCGGCACTGCCTGCCTTGTCCACAGCTCTGGATTCTTTGACTTGAATTCTTCAACAGTCACTTACACTTAATCCAACCTCTTTGGACCTTACAAAGTTAAACATCTGAAAGAAGTAAATAAAGAAGGCAATGCTGTGGAATATACCAGTGGCGCATTAGTTTCTTTTGAAGGTAGTGGGTTTTTTCTCTCACATTTTTGTCTTCAAGTTTTAGCTTATCAAATTTCTCCGTCTCAGCCATGCTGGGTTTGTAGACAGGCTTGCAAAAGAGTCAGAGCCAGGAACGCAGAGCCCTGAAGTCGCGCCTGCGCAGTGGCCAGCACCCAGTGCCTGGATTATTTACTTTTGTTTCAAATTTTACTTATGATTTTGATGTGGTTTTAGACTAAATATTTTCAGTAGTTAAAAATATTATTTAAAAAAATAAAAAATAAAAATAAGTTAAAAAATACTTATCCATGATTTCCATAAAAATTGTGAAAAAAAAACTACAGTTTTTTTTCTTTTCTGTACTTTTAAAATAAAAATAAAATAACAAAATAAAAACAGTTACAGAGGTACATATAATTATGGCTATAACTATCTGCATGTATGTCTCCTGATATTTGTAATTTAATATTTATTGGGAAAATTACATATTTACTTATACATTTTAAAATCAATTTCTCTAGATTTTGTTACCAATAAGTGAATATATAAAGTTAGATATGTTAAAAAAAGGTTATCATAGATAATAGATTACAGTTTCACTTATCACCTTATTTTTTCCTTTCAATTAATTTTCACTTACTACTTACCAGCATTTGTTTAATTTACTAAGTTGACAAAAATTATTAGAATATTTTTAAATTGTCACTAGTACATTGTCAAAAGCAGTAGATGCAAAAAAAAAAGAATCTAATTGTGGTTATTACTCTGAAATAAGATTTTTTACAAAAATGTCATTTTCTTTATTGTTTAAGGTTTTGTAATGTTAAATATAATTACACATGAATACCAATTTGAAAGCATTAGTGGCTCCTGGCAACCTTGAAAATAAATTATTTTTCATTTTTCTTCACCATAACCCAAAGAAAACCTGGGCACTGAAATAAAATAATGGAATGTGATGCCTGTTAAAACTATAAACAGATTTGGCCTATTTTTCCCTTTTCTGTAACAATAAATTATCATTAGAAGAGTTGCTGTAAGCATGGTATCATTCTTAACAGAATCTTAGGACAGAAAAGAATTCATGCTCTGCACCTTTGACATTATAGGGTGGACTATTTTTACTTTACATGCACTGAGAGTAAACTGTATTTTTTTTCCAGAGGATACTTCAATTTTAGTTTTGAAAACTGTGTGTAAAGATTACCAGAAAAGATTAAAGATTAATGAAAATATTTACATAAATCAAAAGCATTTAGTCAAGAGCAGAAATATTCTGGTAAACTGAATTATGACAATTTCAGAAAGAAAAGTTGATGAGTGATTATATAGTCAATGTAGTTTCATTTTTGCTTTTACTAATGTAAAAAAATTTTGCTGTATTATTACTCATTTCTTTCTTTTATCAGTATCTTGCAAAGAGATTATGAAATAAACGTCATTTATAATTGTTTGACACTAGTATTTTTTCCTTGCATATATGTCTTTTTTATTTTCAAAATCAGCATGTGATACACATATTAATCAAGAAATATTTCTATATTACTACATTTAAGTATGTGTTATAATTTTTGATATTTTATTATTTGCGTTTAAGGTCTCATGTATTTTAATTGATGTTAAATTCTAATCAGGCAATAGATTTATGACGCTTTCTTAAAACACTTATTAGATCTCCTTAACCCAAAGGAGCCACACTAGAGAATTTTTATTAAAAGTAAATGAATTGGTAAAACATGATACAAAGATTTTCTAATGGTAAGCAGTAAATGTTGTTCCATTTGAAACTAAGACTTCATTTGCTGAGTAAGATATAATTTGCTGCCCTCAAAAAAAAAAAAAAGACAGAATATCTTCCATACTTTGATATAAAAGTTGGGAATTTATTCAGATTATTTTTCTGACTTGCTAGTTTTAAGGATTCAACAACCATTTGGTCCAGAACTCTATTTCTGAGAATTTATCTAAAGGAAATGAAATTACTATCCAAAAAAGATATCTGCACCCCCATGTTCACTGCAACATTATTTGCAATAGCTAAGACACGTAACAATGTTAAGTGTTCACTGATGAATGAATATAATAAAGAATATGTAAGATACACACAAATACACACACACACACACACACAGGAATATTACTTAACCATTAAAAAGGGAAATACTGAAAAAAAAAACAAAAAAAAAAACAAAAAAAGGGAGATACTGTCATTTGCAACATCATGGATAAATCTTGAGGGAATTATGCTAAATGAAATAAGTCAGACAAAGACAAATATTGTATGATCTAATTTTTGTGGAATCTAATGTAAAAAATGTACTCATGAGACACAGGGAATGGATTGGTGGATGCCACAAGGGGGTCCTGGGAGTGGGAGAAATGAAAGAAAGACGTCAAAGGTACAAAATCCCAGTGTAAGATAAACAAGTCCTCGGGATATAATGTACAGCATGGTGATTATAGTTAATAATAATGTATTGTATATTTGAAAATTGCTAAGAGAATAAATCTTAAAAGTTCTCATCACAAGGAAAAAAAGAAACTATGTAAGGTGATGGATGTTAATTAAGCTTATTCTAGTAATCATTTTTCACTGTTTACATATATTAAATCATGATGTTGCACACCTAAAATTAATAAATTATATGTAAGTGATATATCAATAAAAAAGATTTGACTGCATAATGGTATATGTTTTTATGTGTATGTATATTTCAATCATATATTATTTTAGGACTTTGAATTCAACAATGTGGTGCTGGTTGTAGATAATCACATAATTCTAGATTATGCTGTAATAATTTATAAAGTAGAACTTGAAAATCTCTTTTAATTTATTGTTTGATATAAAATATATGTGATATAAATATTTATGAATGTGTTTATAAGTGTTAAGGAATTTTACTAATAGTGGTCCTAAAACAAGAACATTTTTTCTCTAATCAAATGACTATATATTAAACCCTTCATCACATTCAACACAGAATAAAAAGAGATGTTTTAAGCAATCTTTAAGGAATATATTGAGTTTTATCTTCTCATAATGTTACTGCAAGAAACAAATGATACACTGAAGATAGTTTTAAATCAGCTGCCTGTGCTCTATTGCTTTCTCTTCACAGGTAATTGATGTTAAAAATTTTAACATTGTTGGGCTTGATATAATAAACAAAAAAGAGTATTCTAAAGTCTCAGTGTTTGAAAATCTTAAACTATTAGAATGATCATAAAACAGATGCACATTTTTCTGTTCCTTTCTGAGAATTACACAATGTTAAGTTGTGATTTTTCTTTATCACTAAAATTGAAGTTCTCTCATATAGCAATTCAACCATTGATCTTAATGAAATATATGATTCTGATTGTTTGAATGTCTAACATAATTATCTTTTACTCTCTTCAACGATACTCTTTAGGGATCCATTGCATCACCTATTTAAAATCACTACATGCCTTTTTAAATCAGTTAAAAATATGTGGAGGAAATTACATGAAAAAGTAAAATTCAGAAAATATAATCCTTAGCAAATTTATAGACCTAAAAATATCTTAGTATTGACTAACTCCATTCAAGGGGAGAGAACAGAATACTTTTGGATTAAATTATGAGCTGCCCCCTTGAGAAATAAAGTTATATGGGCATTTGTAGTATTGTACACTGTATAATATTGTATGTAACATTGAAATGGGTATTTGTTTCAAATGGTGCTATGGTAATCCTACAGGTTAGAGCTGGAGGATTAAAAGGGAACTGATCTTATTTATTTAAAACTTTAAAGTCTTGGAGACTCCTTGACTGTGTATATCTTTTAAATAGAATGCTATTAATTATCTACAGTTTAAAAGGAATTTTCAACTTTCCATAAAGAGGGAGTAAAAGGGCCAGGTTTACCTGCTGCCAGAAATAACAAGACAAGATGAACATATGAAACCACCATTTTTCAAGACACTGGACAACAGGCCACACAGGACAGTAATTCCTGAAAGATAGGAAACATACAAGATAAACTCTTGAGATTGCCCCAATTTGCGGCATGAAACTCCAGGTTGTGGCATTGGTAGGAGGACCTCAGGTACAACCTGGGGATACCACGTGTGGAAGAGATTGAGCTGAGAGAACAAGGAGACCAAGACTGGTAGAACTCT
The DNA here is from genome assembly GCA_004024625.1 of Mellivora capensis. Taxonomy (NCBI): domain Eukaryota; kingdom Metazoa; phylum Chordata; class Mammalia; order Carnivora; family Mustelidae; genus Mellivora; species Mellivora capensis. The sequence continues at coordinate 70,725 of PISX010002243.1, read as the reverse complement.
CAGGACAGATTACCAGATAGAAGTGAGCTGTACAGAGCAAGAGCTTCTGAGATCTACAGTCCTTCCCCTTAGTATTCAGCAGAGCTCAGATTGATGTATGATACAGATTCACTGGAGAAATGAATGATTTCAAGAATTATGTAAGACCAGATAAATAAACTAGCTGACATGACTAGAGATAATGGTGTCTGACATTCACATAGACATGCCTGTGAATGTTGTCAGTTTCTACCAGCCAAACTGGAATACCTCATAATTCACAGAGTACTGACCTTGCTTCAGTAGTGGGAGATAATTACATGCACATGAGCTGCTTCTCTGAAGAATTCAGAGAATACGAAGCCATGTAATTAGTAGGAAACAGTTTAAAATCCACTATCTTATAAAGCACTATTATCCAGAATCTACTAACGATGCTTAAATTCAACAATGGGAAAACATTTTATCAAAAATGAGCAAAATATTTGGGCAGACACTTCATCAAAGAAGATGTATGGATAACTAATAAGTAAATGAAAAGCTACCTTTTTTTTCCCCCCAGCAAGGAAACAAATGTTGAAACCACTAAGAAATACTACTGTGCACCAAGTAGAATGGTTAAAATTAAAAGATCGCCCATAACTAGTTCTGAAGAGGATCACCCAATTCACAGTCTTATTTGACCCCAAAACTATCAAGAGGTTTTCATTCACTCAAGTTTATTTCCCACTCATATCTAGTCTTGAATACATTATTCTAATGTGCAGTTCACTTGGGAATCTCTAACTTTTTTCTCAATCCAATTTTATTATTAGTTCTAGAACCTGACCTATATGACTTCCTACTAACTTTGTTATGCAGAACTTCTACGCATCTATCAATATTTTAAGAGTAAAATTTAAGTAGATGCATGAAGAATTCATAGCGTAGTGCCAGGTAAGGGTTGAAGACCATCTTTCCCTATGTTTTTATATAAGATTTTTGAAATTATATTAATAAAAGACAATCTTGACATAAGATAATTGTGCATAAAATTTTATAATCAGACAAAAATACTTTATGAATATGGCTCTATAATCCTCCTACTATATTTATCTCTTTGGTTTTGGTGGAGAGCCTGTCACTTCCTATGTTATTATGAAGATTCTTCTTGACTTCTCAGAGGCCTTTGATTCATGTTCCTTTATTTCAGATCCGTATGGAAGACTATAGATCATGCTCTAAAGAATCCCATTGCAAACAGAGGCTATAATGTGACCTTAGTCTTTCAGGCAACCACTTATGACATTACAGTTTCTATCAGAACCCCCCAAATCAGTATTTGTTCTTTCCTATGCTTCCTCAGAGTGTTTCCCTGGTTGACAGAACTATATTTAAATTGTTTTAATGACTGGGAGAATAGTTTTGCAGAATGTATTAATTCTTATCAAATTTATAAGCTTAAAAATCTTCTCTAAAATATAGTATCTAATTTTCAAAGTGAAATATATATCTCTCGGATATGGGTCTGTCCCTATATATTCACTTACCATTTTTGTTATGTTAAAGGAAAATATCAATTTTTAATGAAACTATGTATCTTCAAAATGATTTTTAAAAATTTTCTCAGGCTCTAGGAAGGTATTCTTTTTTTTTTTTTTTTTTTTTTTTTAAAGTAGATTCCTTGACCAGCAAGGAGCTCAAACTCATGACTGGCAGATCAAGACCTGAGCCAAGATCAAGAGCAAGTGTTTAACCGACTGAGCCACCCAGACACTCTTCTAGGAAGGTATTCTAATGAAATGCCAATTATAGGATTCTAATAATAATGCTATCCATTAATGAAGTGTCAACCTTCTCACTCTTATGCTATTAATAAAAATACACCTACACTTGAATGATGTTATATGTCAATTATATCTCAATAAAGCTAGAAAGGAAAGAAGGCTTTGAATATTACATGTTACTTTAAAGATTATTGCCTTACCATCTACTTACAAAAACTGATATCAAAGAAAAATTAATTGAATGAAGTTTATACTTTCATAGTTACACTGTATTATTAATTAATATAGACATTGTATCATAGAAGAAAAGAGCCATAAAGGAACAATTTTTCATTATGTCAGTGATGACTAGAGAAAATCTTTCCTCATAAGGAACCTTATAATAATTTATGCTGCTCCATGGTTAAATTTATTAGATCCTGACTCAAAACTTATTCAAATGTCAGAGCAATCATATTGGAAAGCATTGAGTTTTATAATAACATATTATCATATAACTTATTATATGTATATATGTAGGCATACATATATTTTTTTTCTTCCATTCAGTAGTTGTGCTTTCATTTTGCTGATTATTTCTTTTGCTGTACAGAAGCTTTTAATTTGATATAATCCCACTTGTTTATTTTTGGTTTTGTTGCTTAAAAATACTTCTGATGTCATATCCAAAAGGTTATTGCCAAGATCCATGACAGGGAGCATTTTTTCCTGTTTTCTTCTAGGAGTTCTAGGGTTCCAGTTGTACATACAAGACTTTTCCCTTTCAAGTTATTGTGAGTGGTGTAAGATATGCACCTGGTTTCACTTTTTTGCCTGTGACTATCTAATTTTCCTGGCACTATATATTGAAAAGACTCTTTTCCATTTGCCCATTTAATATTCTTACCTCCCTTATCAATTATTACATAGGTTCTTGGGCTTATTTCTGGGATCTCAATTCTGTTTTATTGATTTATAATCCTGCTTTTTATACTAGCATCATTCTACTTTGATTGCTATAGCTTAGTAATAGAGTTTAAAATTAGCTGTGGGATGCCTCTACACATTGCATTATTTTGATTTACATGCCTGTAATTACTAACATGTCTGGATTTTTTGAAGAGACTTATAATGCACAAATTTTTGGACATAATGCATTCTTAGCACCTTTAGTTAAAGACTACATCAGGTACAATAATGGCAAACTAAACTAGTTACTAAGTTTGCATGTAAAATTGTCATTAAATAGTTTATACTGTTGAATGATAAGGAGATAAACGGCAGGTATTAAAATATTGAGGGTGATTATATAAGGTAAATAGATAAAGAAGAGTGTAGGTTTTTAAAGATAAATTGTTTATAAAGTTTTAAATTAAAAATCAGAATAATATACTAGCTTTCAAAACCATAATGTATTTCTTAGCCATTCTATTTAAGCATAGCTCTCTGAAGAATATGTCTTATTTCATTCAGATTTTTGTATATTGAAAGACAGGTTAAAATATGTCTCTATTTAATGGAATAATATTCAGCAATTGGAAATGATAAAAATTACATCAAGTGAAAAAAAAGCCACATGCAAAAACTATGTATGGTAATATTACCTTCTTATGAACTTTGTAAAAAAGAGAAATTCAGAAAGATATAAAACAGGTCAGTGGTTTCCCTAGAACAAGGGCAAGACTGGAGATAGATAGCAAACAATAGAATGATAAGTTTTGGTTGATAAAAATCCTTCAAATCTGAATTGTTTTGATGATTGTACAACTTTATAAATTTAGTAAAATCATTGCATTGTACACTTAGAATAGATGCATTTTTCTGCATGTAAATTATATCTTAATAAAACTATTCAAATATCATGTGAACTCTGTTATTTTAGAAATTCACCAAGAACCACTCTGAAATCATGTACAATGAAATTGTGATACCTCATGTTTGATCCAGACACGATAAAGGATATAAAAATTAGAAAAAGAAAAATCATGTAAAAGAAAAATTTGGTGACCTGAATTCCTTGTTTTCACTAAATACAATTTGAAAAATATAATAATTCTTAGTGAATACATTAAGAAAAAATTCCTTACAGTTTGCAGTTTGGAAATTTTTAAAAAGATACAACCTAAAAGAAATACTTGCTAAAGATTTCTGTGGGTTTTGGAGATGGAAGATTTTTTACATTTCCTAGACTATATACACTGAGCACAAAGTTTCCTCTAGAAAACACATAGCTAAAATATTTTCTACTCAGTTATGTACTGACATTACTAAATAGGCCATCTGAAAGTTGAGTGTAAATTAAATTGTAATTTTACAGTACAAGGATTGTAATCAAACTGCACTCAAGACTAAATGATCCTTTCTGCAATAAAATGTCAACTTTTAATATATGTTTAATAAAATTGTAAATAATAATATAATAACACCATTTGGATTTTTAGCTCACATTTTATTTACAGTGTGATATTACCATAAAATGGACATGACAATCAATGCAACAGATTAGAGATTCCAGAAGTAAATCCACTCTATAGACATTGAATGAGACAAAGTGCAAAGGGTAAGGATAGTCTTTGCAACAAATTGTACTGGAACAACCAGATATCTGTGTGCTAACAAATGAACTCCACACTTTCTATTAAACTACATAAACACACACACACACACACACACACGTCTTGACAATGACCAGAGATCCAATTAAAAAAAAACAACAACTAATAGATCCAATTAAAAAAAAAATGTGCACCTGGGTGGCACAGTGGGTTAAAGCCTCTGCCTTCTGCTCAATTCACGATCCCAGCATCCTGGGATCGAGCCCTGCATCGGGCTCCCTGCTCAGCAGTGAGCCTGCTTCCCCCTCTCTTTCTGCCTGCCTCTCTGCCTACTTGTGATCTCTGTCTGTCAAATAAATAAAACCTTTAAAAAAAACTAATAATTTAAAATTTGTAACATAAAGTATAGACAAAATACTGAAAAGTGGAATTGTGCAGCACTCTTTTAGAGGAGATAAAGTAGGCAAACCAAAAACAAAACCCCACAATAAATGTTCTTCATAAAAATTAAAAATTTCATGGCTTTAAAAAGCAGTGTTAAGGGTGCTGGGTGGCTCAGTGGGTTAAAGCCTCTGCCTTCAGCTCAGGTCATGATCCCAGGGTCCTGGGATCGAGCCCCACATCTGGCTCTCTGCTCTGCAGGGAGCCTGCTTCCTCCTCTCTCTCTGCCTGCCTCTCTGCCTACTTGTGATCTCTGTCTGTCCAATAAATAAATAAAATCTTTAAAAAAAAAAAAAGCACAGTTAATAGAATGAAAAGACGCAAACCATTCTGGCAGAAAATATTTGCAAAACAAATTCTGATAAAGGTTTTGTATATAAAATACACAAAACAATCTTACAGCACAGTAAGAAAGTTTAATTTTAAAAAATGGGCAAAAGAGTTAAGCAGTCATTTTCAAAGGAGATACAGATAGAAAATTAATCAAATGAAAAATGAAAATCTGGTCATCTGGTCATTTCTCAAGCCATGTTTATTGCATCTGTTTTCTACTGTATGTGAGCAAGGTTTGCTGTCCAAGGTGTAAATATTCAATGGGAATAAAACTGGCATGGTACTCTTTTTTTTTTCTTTTCGGTTTGGCTCTTTCAAAAACTAATGGCCCATCAATGAGCATTTTTAACACACTCCATAGTCTTTTCCTGTGGTGTTGGGTCTTTACTTTTTTTTTTTTCTTCCCCTGGGGCTGGGGGTGGGGGTGGGCTGTCCTGGGGGAACTGCCCTTTAAATTTTAAGTGACACTACAGAAAAACACAAAAAGGTGATGGGTTGTGTTGTGCTTTGTATCGAATGCCACCTTGACCTCTCTTCCCTTGTCCTCCAGTATGATCTGAAGCTGTGTATGAGATCTGGATCACCTGTCACTTGGGCTGGTGACGGGCCCAATTCATTTGCTTTACATTTTCTTTTATTTTCCTTTCTCTGGAGGCATCACATGCTGGTGCTGTGTCTTTAAAAAAAATGGTCAATAAAAATGAAAAGATGCTCAACATTAGTTATTACAGGAATGCAAATTAAAACAATACTATGAAATACCATAACTCACTCATTAGAATTGCTAAAATTAAAAAGACTAAGAGGAGATTTGCTACTGAGGATGTTGAACTGGAGATCTCATGTATTCTGGTAAGAATGCATAATTGCTCAGTTTCTTCAGAAAGCAGATTGTCAGTTTTTTGTAAAACTAAACATGCATTTTAGCAATCCCACTGCTAAGTAGTTACACAAGAGAAATGAAAACATGTGTCTGAAATATGTTTTCTACATGAATGCTCATAGCACCTTTGTTCCAAATAGTCAAAATCAAAAGCACTCTAAATGTTTTTTAGATAGAGACCAAAACATCTTAAGTGTTTTACATGGAGTGGAAAAATCATATAATGGAATATTCTCTAAAAATAGAAAAGAAACAAAACATTGATATCATGATACAACACAGATGAATCTGTAGACTTATGCTAAGTGATCAAAGCCAGATATAGAAAGGCTCTGTAGACAGTGGCTCCTGTCATGTGACATTGTAGGACAGGCACAGTAGAAGAAGTCCTGGATTGGGAGGGGACGAGTGATGAGAAGGGGCAAAAAGAACTTTTAGGAGTAATAAAATGCACATGCTTTTTGAATTTTGTGTTTACACTACTATTTAAATCTGTCCTACATCACACTGCACATTTTTTAGCAATATTGCAAATTAAATGTAAATACATATACAGATAGGATTGTGATTTTTGAGAAACTATTCTGTTGAAATGCTGTTTGCTTGCTCTATGATTTCTAGATCCTTGATTCTTGTCTTCACTTAAAATGGGAAACCTCAGGTAATAAGAACATCTTTTAATACCAGAAGTGAGCTCTTGATCAGACATTACTAGGAAAAATAGAGTATTACAGGCATACCTCTTGTTATTGTGTTTTGCCTTATTGTGTTTCTTAGATACTGTGTTTTTTTTTTACAGATTGAAGCTTTGTGGTGACCCTGTGTCAAACAAGTTTATTGGCATGATTCTTCCATTTTCTCCACCTCCTGTCTCTGTGTCACATTTGGTAATTCTTGGAATATTTAAATTTTTAAAAAATTATTCTTGTACTAGTCATGGTGGTCTGTGATCAGGGATCTTTGATGATACTATTTTAATTGTTTGGGGGCCACTAAGCACCCTCACAGAAGACAGTAAATTTAATCCATAAATGGAGTGTGTTCTAACTGCTCCATAGAGCAGCTGTTCCCCTTTCTTTCTCTCTCTCCTTGGGCTGTCCTAGTCTCTGAGACCCAACAATACTGAAATTAAGCTAATCAATAATCCTACCATGACCTCTAAGGGCTTAATTATAAGAGGCACATATGTGTCACTTTAAATAAAAAGCTACAAATGACAAAGTTTAATAAGGAAGACATGTCAATAGCTGAGATAGGCTGAAAGCTAGATGCCTTGCACCAAGCCAAATTGTGAATGTAAACGAAAGTTCTTGAAGAAAATTAAAAGTAATACTCTATGGAGTGCACAAATAATAAGAAAGAAAAACAGCCTTATTGTTGATATAGACAAAAAATTAGTGGTCTTCATAGAGAATCAAGCCAGCTACAACATTCTCTTAAGCCAAAGTCTAATCCAGAGCAAGGCTCTAACTCTCTTCAATTTTATGAAGATTGAAGGAGGTAAGGAGAGTGAAGAAGAAATGTTTGAGGCTAGCAGAGGTTGGCTCATGAAGTTTAAGGAAAGAAACCATCCCAGCTCTACAACATAAAAGTGCAAGGTGAAGCATCAAATGTTGATGTAGAAGCTACAGCAAGTTATCACGAAAAATCTAGCTAGGATAATTAATGGAGATGTCTACACTAAACATCAGATTTTCAGTGTCGATGAAATAGCCCTCTATCAGAAGGAAATTCCATCTAGGACTTTCATAGCTAGAGAGGCAGAGTTAATGCCTGGCTTCAAAGCTTCAAAGGACAGGTTGACTCTCTTATTAGAGGCTAATGCAGATGGTGACTTCGGTTGAAACCATTGCTTGTTTACCATTTTAAAATTCTAGAGCCCTTAATAATTATGCTAAATTTACTCTGCCTGTGCTTTATAGATAGAACAACAAAGGTTGGATGACAGCACATCTGTTTACAACATGGCTTACTGAATATTTTAAACCCACTGTTGGGACCTACTGCTTAGAAAAAAGATTCCTTTCAAAATATGACTGCTCATTGACAATGCACCTGGTTACCCAAGGTGTGATGAAGATATACAATGAGAATAATGTTTTCATGCCTGCTAACACAACATCCATTTTGCAACCCATGGATCAGGAGCAAGTTGGACTTTCAAGTCTTATTATTTAAGTACATTTCATATGGCTAAAACTGCCATAGGTATGTGATTCCTGTGATATATCTGGTCAAAGTAAATTGAAAACTTCTGAAAAGGATTCACCATTCCAGATGCCACTAAGAACATTTGCAATTCATAGGAAGAAGTCAAAAGATCTCTATGAACAGAAATCTAAAAGAAGCTGATTCCAACTCTCCTTGATGACTTGGAGGTGTTCAAGACTTTACTGGAGGAAGTAACTGAAGATGTGGTGGAAATTGTAAGAGAACTAGAATTAGAAGTGGAGCTTGAAGATCTCGCTGAATGCTGTAATCTTATGATAAAAATTTAAATGCAACTAATGAATCATTGGAACACTACATCAAAAACTAATTATGTACTATATGTTTGGTAATTGAACTGAATTAAAAAGAAAACTTACCAATGAGGAGTTGATTTCTGTGGATGAGAAAAGAAAGTGGTTTCTTGAGATGGAAAGAGCCCATGGTGAAGATGCTGTGAGGATTGTTGAAACAACATCAAAGAGTTTAAAATATTACATCAAATCAGTTGATAAAGCAGCAACAGGGTTTGAGAAGATTGACTTCAGTTTGGAAAGAGAACTTCTACTGTATAATGTTCTACTGTAAAATGCCATCAAGTAGTATCACATGCTACAGAGTAATTGTTCATGAAAAAAAGGAATAACCAGTGTGGCACATTTTGTTGTTGTCTTATTTTAAGAAATTGCCACAGCCATCCCAACCTTCAGCAACCACCACCCTGATCAGTTAGAAGCTATCAACATTGAGGCAAGACCCTCTACCAGCAAAAAAATTATTATCACTAAAAGCTGAGTGAGATGCTATCTCATTGAAAGCTGAGATGATGGTTAAAGTTTTTTAGCAGTAAGTAGTTTTAATTAAGGTATGTGCATTGTTTTTTTAGACATAATGCTATTGCATACTTCGTAGACTACAATGTAAACAAAATTTTTATTTACTCTAGGGAATCAAAAAACTTCATCTGACTTGTTTTATGGTGATATTTAGCCTGAAATTGAAACTGCACTATCTATGAGGGATGACTGCATATGAGAACATAGGACTTTTATACCCTGGACTGAGTATATAAAAATAAACCTACAAGTAAATTAAATATAATTTTACAAATGCAAAAACTTTTAAAGTCATGGATACATAGTTTTAATCAGCAGTCCCCTTTTAGAAATTGAAAAAAAAAAGACAAATCAAGTAACTGTCACAAAACGCTAGCTGTTTTTTTTTATTACGATGCTACTATTGGTAGTATGGCTTTTATTAGGTCCTGCCTTGAATGTATCACCTAATATACTTGCATGTGCCTCATATTGTCCCACTAGTATGGCTACAACTTCTTTTCATATAGATGTTTAAAGTTTGTATTTTAAAAGCAAACTTCATCATTTTTTTTTTAAACATTCCAGCTACTTCAATAACTTCTGCTAAATGATACTCTGCTGCTTATCTTAGAAAGGGAAAAAAGGGCTCGATTATTTACCCATTGCTTCCTATCTAAGCCATATTCCCTCACAGAGGGAGATTCTATGGTCTTATACCTGGTGCAGTATTTTGTGTGAGATAGTCTTAACTGGAAATTCTGTCATGTGTATTAAATATAAGGGCTTTCAGTACGTTTTAAAAAACAAATCCCCTATTGCTACCTAAGTTTTATTAACCATTATATATCCATTTCATGACATTACTGTGTGGACACTTAAACACTTTAGATCTGAAACAATTCTTTAAAATTTGAAATATGGATTATTTTTTTAAATATAACATGTGGCTATATCTATTGGAGTATAAAATATTATTTTAGAACACTTCATATTCATTTTCTTTAAGTTAGAGATTATTTTTCCACATTTCTAAGGAACTTGTAACTCAACAAGCCTCTTAAAATTTAGAGTTCATTAATAAGAGATTTATTAAGGCAGTCCAACTATCTTTACAAAGTGAATTTAATATATCCATTCATTTTATAAGAATTAAATGATTATAAGATTAAATTCTTATAATACCTGATATATTATTAGTGGTTAGACATATATCAGTCATTATCTAGTGGTCATTGTTACCTATTGTATGCTCTTCTCCTACACACTACTTTCCAAAGCCTCCTGGGTAAATTTAGCCAGTAGGAGTTGCTGCTGATAGCCTGGAGCACAAATAAAGTAGAAAAACCAGATATTCCCATATTTTATCCCTCACATCTCTGAGCTATTCCAGTAGAGACTGCCTCTCTTTCAGAGTGCCTGCTCTCTATAAAACAAACCCTTTTTCCATGATCCCATATCTCCATGGTTCTTGAAAGGATTGCATATTCCAGAAGACAGACTGGATTTATAGCCTCATTAATATTATTTTCTCCAATTTCAAAGAATGGCTACTGAATCTTGCCTCTTGATGATGTCTGAATTGCTCTAATACTCTCTTTGTGACAGTGATTCTTTCATAACCTTTGTGTTAAGTTCCTTTCATTAAATTAGTTATCATTAAAATACCCACAGAAGATTTAGCAAATGTTCCAGAAAACAGTTCCTCTTGATGAGCTGTTGGGATCATGTGGTTAACCAGTGTGAAAACTTTCCTCATAAGGATTCCTTACATTGAAAAAATAGAATATTACAATCGGTTTAATGTAATGACAGTATAATTACAAGTATCATCTACTGTAATTGTTTAGTACTGTGTGCCAGGCTAAGCTGGGAACACATTTTTCAGTCTACTCTTCTCTATGTGCATCTGAGTATAGTTAGGCAAAAGAGAAACCTGATACTTGGAGGATGGAAGTGAAGTAGCAGCCATTACTATCTGAAAGTCACCATGGATAGATATGGTGGGGTAGTTCCGATTATGTCTTCTACAACTTGCCTGCATCACATCTTATTTCCTCTTTCTGAATCCTACCCCTGCTGACTAATAGCAACCCAGGCACAATGCCAGATATGAAAGGAAGAAGCCTTTTACAGATTAATCCAGGAACTCTCAATAGCAGTCCCACTCTGTTAGCTGAACAAGTCTTGCGGCAAATTTGTCTCAATCTCAAAATTGCTCACCTACACCATTGTTTTAGAAGGTCTGCTTAGTAACTTTTTTTGAAGATTCTCAATTTCCCTTTTTGAGGTTTTATTTTTACAGTTGTTCCCATGAAGGCAGAAAATTTAATTGTATGATTTAATTGTATCATCTCTAATTCTTCCAAATATGTGACTTTATAATATGATAATTATAGTCTGTTTCTGTGATTGAGCCCTGGCAGATTCGTTTGTGGTTAGTCGGAATGAAGAAGTGATTGAAGGCAAGCCTAGGAAAATCATGTAAACACTGAACTTAATTAAATGATAATAATGAAGACTTCTAGGGTTTTGAAGTATGATGCAGTATTTACTTCTATACTGTCTCTAGAGAACTTAAAAAATTACAATAATTTTTTAATTCAGAATTTTAAGTTAAAATCTCAAGACAGACTTAGAAGAGTTATATTAAGTAGCCACAGAAACTTCTTTCAAGATATGTCTCCAAAGGCAAAGGAAACAAAAGCGAAAATGAACTTTTGGGATTTCATCAAGATCAAAAGCTTCTGCACAGCAAAGGAAACAGTCAACAAAACAAAGAGGCAACGCACAGAATGGGAGAAGATATTTGCAAATGACAGTACAGACAAAAGGTTGATATCCAGGATCTATAAAGAACTTCTCAAACTCAACACATACAAAACAGATAATCATGTCAAAAAATGGGCAGAAGACATGAACAGACACTTTTCCCACGAAGACATACAAATGGCTATCAGACACATGAAAAAATGTTCATCATCACTAGCCATCAGGGAGATTCAAATTAAAACCACATTGAGATACCACCTCACACCAGTTAGAATGGCCAAAATTAGCAAGGCAGGAAACAACGTGTGTTGGAGAGGATGTGGAGAAAGGGGAACCCTCTTACACTGTTGGTGGGAATGCAAGTTGGTGCAGCCTCTTTAGAGAACAGTGTGGAGATTCCTCAAGAAATTAAAAATAGAGCTTCCCTATGACCCTGCAATTGCACTACTGGGTATTTACCCCAAAGATACAGATGTGGTGAAAAGAAGGGCATCTGTACCCCAATGTTTATAGCATCAATGGCCACGGTCACCAAACTGTGGAAAGAACCAAGATGCCCTTCAATGGACGAATGGGTAAGGAAGATGTGGTCTATATACACTATGGAGTATTATGCCTCCATCAGAAAGGATGAATACCCAACTTTTGTAGCAACATGGACGGGACTGGAAGAGATTATGTTGAGTGAAATAAGTCAAACAGAGAGAGTCAAATATCATATGGTTTCACTTATTTGTGGAGCATAACAAATAACATGGAGGACATGGGGAGATGGAGAGGAGAAGCGAGTTGAGGGAAATTGGAAGGGGAGGTGAACCATGAGAGACCATGGACTCTGAAAAACAACCTGAGGGGTTTTCAAGGGGAGGGGGGTGGGAGGTTAGGGGAGCCTGGTGACGTGGGTATTAGGGAGGGCACATATTGCATGGAGCACTGGGTGTGGTGCAAAAACAATGAATACTGTTACGCTGAAAAGAAAAACAAAAGAATAAGGAATTAAGTGGGAATTAGTAGACACCTCAGATTTGACTTGAGAGTTTTGTACACCTACCAAATCCTTTGGAACTCCATTGTCATCAGAAACATTCATCTTCATTCATGTAAGGAAACTAGACTTCATTTGTTCAAATATATCATAATGATAACATCTAAGACTTGAAGAGGTGCCTATTTTTCTCAAGTGTCATTTCATCTTCTCTTGTTGCCCCCAGAACCATAACTCAAAGGTATCTGTAGAGAATATTGAGGTCTATTTTAAGATGAGACAGCTTATATACGAAATAATTGCGTTATCTAGTGAACTTTAGTCTCAAATATCTGTATAATATATGTGGAAATGGATTCTAATTTTTTTAGCCCAAGGTCAAAACACAAGACCAGAAGACATTGAATTTATAATATTGTCAAGTTTTCCCAAATTCCTAGATTGAATATACTTGATTTACTTAGTTGATTGACTTAAAATTGGTTCAGTAAAATTGGTTCCTGGTGAATATCCTATGAAATCAATAGGCCAGAGTTGCCATAACATGAAGACAGGTATAGAAAAAGTTGATGTGAGGAGGGGGAAGTCAGGGATGGTGGTGGGTGGTGCCTCCATTGAACTTGGCCACTGATTTCATTGAAAAGATGGACATTTCAGATTGGAATAGCCAAGATAGTGAAGTGTAGGATGGGTCATTATTGCCTATTACTGTAGAGGGTAGAAGAGTCAGAATGACTCTCAGTCATGTTGATGCATAGGGAATGGGGTGGGGGAATTGAATAAAACAACACTAAGAGCAAAATATATGTATCCCTCCAAAATGCTATTTAAGTAATTTTAAGTGGAATATCCTAACCAAAACACCTCATAGACACATTCAAATGTTTGTTTTATTCTATATGCAGTGACTTTGCTGGAACAAATTAATATGTATCATGAGATGTGAAATGAAGACAGTAAATGGTCTACGTTACCTCTGTAAGAAAGATCAGAACAGTTTACTTTCAACTGACAGAAACAGCAATAACTTCATTATCTTTCTCAAGACTATGTCAAATGTCCTTTATTAAAAAAAATAATCCACTGGAAAGATTGCCTAAATATTGCTGAAAATAGCAAAATGATTTTTGTATGATGATTGAATATAAAAAGCAGGTATAACTTATATTTCTCTCAAAATATCCTGCTTGTTCTCTTTCTGAAACTAAGAATACTTATTGAAACAATGATCTGTTGTAAGTATACAGAAAACCTACCTCAAAAACATATTTATTTATTTATTTATTTATGTTAAAGATTTATTTATTTATTTGACAGACAGAAATGACAAGCAGGCAGAGAGGCAGGCAGAGGGTGGGGGGGGGGGAGCAGGCTCCCTGTTGAGCAGAAAGCCCAATGTGGGGCTTGATCTCAGGACCCTGGGATCATGACCTGAGCTGAGGGCAGAGGTCTTAACCCACTGAGCCACCCAGGCACCCCTCAAAAACATATTTAAACAGGTATCATAGCAGTTACACTTTTTTTTCATTTTTTTCTGATAGCAAGTGAAGATATTCATACACATCTCACAAATACTTCTTATTTAAACTGCCTTTGGTCTCCCAAATCTCTTTTAACATTGTAAATACAAACAACCCCCCAAATTTTTTTTAGTCTCCAATAATAGTATTCTATGCAGTACATCAAAGGCCATGATTTGAAGGATAAAGTAAAATAAAGGATGCTGATCTCTGATGAGATAGGTATCCTCATAAAACATATTTAGGAAAAGACATCTCTTGCAGAGTTCACTACTTCTCACCCACTAACACACTCATTTAAAACAACAACAACAACTCAGAAGAGAGGTTTCCTGGCATGATTTAGAAAAGCCAAAGTTAAATTTTTGGGGGGAACTTTTAGTTTTAGTTTAATTTATTTATTTGTGGGGGAGAAGGGCAGAGCGAGAAAAACTCTGAGCAGACTCCCTCTGAGCACAGAGCCTGATGTAGGGCTCCATTCCACCAATGAGATCATGACCTAAATCGAAACCAAGAGTCAGGTGCTCACCTGACTGAGCCACTCAGGTGTACCTTTTGGGGGAGCTTTAAGTAGTAAGTATATTAGTAAGTAGTAAGTATACTAGAATCTAGTCTATGAATTGTCAAGCAACAACCAAAAGGGTTATAACATTAGAAATATATAATAGTTCTACCATTATTTTGCTCTCTAGTTGAACAAGACTTACAGTAATTATCACAATATAAAATAAACATAACACAGTTACTAAAAGCAAAGATAAACACTAAGGAAAAAGTTATCTCAATATTATTTCATATGCACCCTTAGCTACTATAGTGTGTTGAATGGTGGTCTCATAAGAAATATGTATACCAGGAACCTGTAAATGTGTCTTTATTTGGAAAAAGAAACTTTGCATATGTAATTAAGGAATTTGATTTGAGATCACTCTAGATTGGAGTCAAGTATCCAATGACAAGTATCTTATAAGAAGACACCAAGAGGAAGACCATATGAAGATGGAGACAAAATTATGATATCACAAGTCAAGAAACCCCTGGAGCTAAGAGATACTAGAAGATTCAAGAAAAGATTCTTTCCTAGAAGGTTTGAAGGAGGTGCAGCCTTATCCACACCTTGATTTTGGAATTTTCGCCTCTTAAAGTGTGAGAGGAAAAAACCCAAAATCTGTTGATTTAAGCCACCACATACATAGTAATTTCTTACAGCAATTCTAGGAAACTAATACAAATACTGTCAGAAGAAAAATTTTCCTTGGGGAATTTATAATTGTTGGTGGAACAGAAGGTCAGTGTAAGATTTTAAACTAATCTCAGAGCAGTGTCTTCAGACATGTGGGGAAAAATCAGCATATGTTATTGTAGTCACTTTCTGCCGGTGCCAGGATGTGGTCATAGGCAATGCTTCCTCTCCCCTACTTTTCCATGGCCATTATCAGATAGCTCATGTAAAATGTCAAAGAACCCCTAACAGAGTAATGACACACAGAAAGAGAAACCATGGGCTATTCTATATGGTACATGGTATCCTTTCAAAGACTAACTTAGGCAACATTCATAAATGTGTGGCTCCAGTTCTAACTCCTGGTAGTCTCTTTATAAAATGTGTGTTCCCCTCCCTCTTCTGTATAGACGTTACCACTACTTCTTTTTCAGCAATAATGTGATGGATACTTTAACCAAGCTATAAAATCACTTAGGGACACATGTGTAACTCCATCTGAAATAAACTCTATTCAAGACTTCTATCAGTAACAGTTTCAAGGACAGTACATGTAACATGAAACCTGGTGGGCAGGAGGCATCAGTTCTCTTTGAACAGTTATTTCATGATCATGAGAGGTTCTTTACTTATCTCTTGTACAAGTCTCCCAAGTGATTGGCAACAAGACTGTGGAACTAAAGTGCCTATGAGCTAGGGATTTAAATGATGTGGAATAAAGTTTAATTAAAAGCAGAGAGGCTGAATTATGTTGACACTTTGTAATAATGATGTAAGTAGAGAGATAGCACTGTATCAATTAGTTAAGTGAACTTAGTGTAATTGTTTTAGACCTGTTCCTAGGAGTGGAGACAGATAGGAAACCAGAATCTTTAACATCTTGATCTTAGCCAATCACGAGCTTTGTAATTGAAAAAGATGAAACCTCTGGCTTGCTACCATTCTAGTAGCAGTGTGTTCTTTCTTGCTCTCTGGCATAATGTTTGTGTGTTTTCCTTAGGGATCTTATCATATAAAGATCTTTTATGCGAATGTGAGGTATATTGTGCAATACTTGAGAGCGTGAGTAATTTTGTTCATCACAGTGTCTGTAACAGCCAGTACATTCTGGTACTTACTAGGATGCAATCAACCTGTGGACTGTGAATGGATGCAGGTGCAAAAAATGAGAAAAATACATAGAAGTAATGAGCAGGAATGCTGTCTGAAGAAAGGATAACAACTACTTTTTGCATTGTAATGTTAAGTGTTTATTGCAAATATTATGTTTATATAAGCTCACATGAAAGGATAATAATTACGTGACTGAGGAGTGGGCATAGGAACTACATGCATATTCTGATCAGTTAGGATGCATGGTTTCACATGCATATATAGAACTGATTTTATTATTTTATTCCTTAACTCAGGTATTTTATGTCCTTTCTCGTTTCGTTAGCTAGATCTGCAGTTTTTTTGTGTGTTAAATGTGTTAAAATCTAAATTATATTTATACCTATGCCATCAGAGCTTGGTAGTTCACCTAATTTATACACACACGCATTTGAAACAATATTTTAGGCATATGAAATTCAGATTTCTGTATATTCTTCATAATTCTTCTTTTATATAATTACACACTTTTTACTTTTATTATTTATATAGATTTTTCACCTGAAATTTTCTTTTCTTTGATTTTTAAATATTGCTTAAAAAGTTATAATATGTGAATATCTTATGAGACATAGTTTCCCATTTTTCATTATTTATTTTGAATATGAAATTACTGTAGGTGCTTAGTATTAGCATGTAGATAACTTTTTCTTTTCCTCATTTTGTTTTTATTTACCATGGTGTTACATTTTTTTCTTTTCAAAATAGCCCTAATGTGGATAGATTGTGCTTTTTAATCAGTCTTTTGCTGATTTTTAACATTATTATACAATAAACTATATCATACAACATAATGTAAACAAGCTATGGAAATTTCAAAGAGAAAGGCTAAATTAACCCATCTGTATCAAGAAATACAATGGTACCAGCTCTTTAGAAGCTAAAAAGATGTGTCTTCCTTATGTACATCCTTCCATCCTCTAAAAGTTAACACTGTCATGCTATTTTTATTTTAAAAATTTCTTTAATGTGTTACTAAATATATACCTATCTCTTAAAAAACAGTTTTTGTTTTTTTTTTTTTTTTTTTGCATTTGAACAATATATTATGGCCAGATGTCATATGCTTTTTCCTGTTGTTTGGTCCTTTTAATTTTCTGGTATTTTTAAGAATATTTTTTCACAGGGCACCTGGGTGGCTCAGTGGGTTAAAGCCTCTGCCTTCAGCTCAGGTCATGATCCTGGAGTCCTGGGATCAAGCCCCACGTCAGGCTCTCTGCTCAGGGGGAGCCTGCTTCCCCTTCTCCCTCTGCCTGCTTCTCTGCCTACTTGTGATCTCTCTCTCTGTTTCAATTAAATAAACAAAATCTTTAAAAAATATTTTTTCACATAAATCTATAAGAATTTTGTATAATTTTCTTCATGATGACTTTCTTTCCCTCACCCCAGATTCACTGAGGTATAATTAAACAATAAATATTGTATATATATATAAGGTGTGCAACTTGATGTTTATATGTAATATAATATAATATGACATATTATACATAATTATAAATATATAATGTAAATATATGTATATAATATAAATATATGTATATATGCATATTACATAGATAGTATAATATAATACTATATTATTTATATCAAAGTCCTAAGAATAGTTGCTGCACCAAAGTAGTTTAAATTTATAAATTAAAAAAACAGAATTTTATATTAAAATACTTATATAACATAAAATTTAAAATGTAAAGTAACTAATTAAAAATAAGGCACAAAGAGCATTTTAACTTGTATAAGAACAACATTTTACTACTTCTTCTGACTACAAAAAGTAAAATAATCCAAAATTAGAAATGAGTAACTTGAAGTATAAGACAAAACCTTGAAAATCACTTAGATCTAATCATAAAATAAAATAGGTTATTTTTTATGGTTTTAATGTGTGGAGGGAAATATATGATTTGGAACAGACACTTGCATTTTAAACCATGCATTAACTCATTCTCTAAAAGAAATGAATCATTTGTCTTTATTATTACTAATTTAGGGAGTGACTTTTTTTTAATATTTTTTATTTATTTGACAGACAGAGATCACAAATAGGCAGAGAGGCAGGCAGAGACAGAGAGGGGGAAGCAGGTTCTCTGCTGAGCAGAGAGCCCAATGTGGGGCCCGATCCCAGGACCCTGAGACCATGACCTGAGCCGGAGGCAGAGGCTTAACCCACTGAGCCACCCGGGCGCCCCAGGGAGTCACTTTTTACTACTCATTGGAAAGACATTTGATTTGAAAATTACAGTTCTTATTTTTTTTTATTTAAGCAAATTTGGGTTAAAGAATTATTAGATAAGTATAATGTTTGATATTAAAAGTTTCTGAAAAATACTTGACTTAAAAAATCTCTCAATATATAAACAGGATAAATTATTCAGAAGTGCCCTTGAGATATATCCATTGTTCTTTCTCCTTGGTGATTACTTGCTAGCCCAAATCAGTATGTGTGATGACTATGCAGACAGCTGGCCAGTAAAAGAGATGATGGGCTCCAGCTGTGCTGAACAGCAACGGAATTAAAAGATACTAAATGGAAATTCACTCATTCCCATACCAAAGTATTTTAAAAGCAGTGGTAGTATGATCTGTGCTTATGTGCATCAATGACACTGGTGAATATACATACTGGGCGTCAGTCAAGCAATTAGATCCACACAGTGTACAGCGTGTGCACATGCAAAAAGCAGGTGCTCATAAAACTCACCAAAACATATATCTAATCTGGGTGCTTGTATATGAACCCTATGAATATTGCCTTAATCTGCTCAGATTTCTATAAAAAAATGCCATAAAGTGGGTAGCCTATAAAAACCAGAAATTCAGCAGATTCAATTTGTGATGACGACCCACTTCTTTACTGTTACATGGAGAAGAGATGAAGGATCTTTCTGTGGCCTCTCCTAGGGGCTCACCCTCACTACCTACTGACCTCCTAAGGGACACGCCTCCAAACACCATCACATCAGGTATGAGGTTTCACAATATGAATTTGTGGGTGAATACAAACATTCAGGCTATAAAAATTCTCAAATAGAAAATAAAATTTGAAAACTATTTAATAAACTGATACCCTCAAGAACAAATCTATATTGTTATACTGAATAAAGAAACTACTCTAAAAATAAAAGACTTATCATTTATATTCCCCGCCATAAAAAGTCATCTGGGAAAGTCTTTATTATTGGCCCTTTCTATTAGAGACATGACATTTTTATTACTAAAAATTATTATTATAAGAGACATTTCAGTGATTCCCAGCTCTCAAAACTGTGAAGTCTGAGTCGCTAATTATAACAACACAAGGCCCTACATTCCTCAGTTTCTGCCCCACCTCTTGTCAAGGCACATGTGGTAAACTATGCATAGTAGTAATTGCCCCTAATGATTCCTGCATCCATGTATCTATGCCCAAGAATAGTTCTCTTGTATAGATGCTGGCCATTCAACATAAGCAATATGACACCAGCAGAAACTAGGAAAGTTCTTGTGTACCAGAACTTGTTTGCTCTTCCTCCTCAGGATCTTTTTATCACCATGTGCCAGACCCTAGGATAGCATCCTAGAGAAACAGGGAGAAGGTACAGATAAGCCCCTGCTGTACCAGCCATTTCAGACCACATGCAAACACACAAGGAAGCTCCCCTGTCACCACCTGGGACAGAGTTAAGCTAACCCAGCTGAACCCATTACAAAGTGAATCAGAGCTGTGAGGAAAAAAAAAGTTATTATAAGTTATTATAAACACCAAACTTGGGGGATTTGTCATGGAACATCAGATGAAGAAGATCAAACATGAACTTTCTGAAGCTCATTTTGTAAGCTATTTCTATTGCCTCAAATGGATTTTGTTTTCCTGATTACCTCTTACTCACCTTTCAATGCTCAATTTAGGCATTATTGCTTTCAGAGTCTCATGAATTTCCAGTTAGGTTTAATTCTTCTCTTTTATCATACTCAGTGTATAATTATCTAATAGTTTCTTACATTATACTAACTTTATTCACAAGTGATAAGTGGTAAAATTGTGTGCTACAAGCTATAATATTAAACTTGTAAAGGTCTAATGTTTTAGGAACATTGGAATGAATTATGCAGAGAACCAAAAGCTGGAATTCTAACATTCCTAATATATTTATGTTAAAGGTATCATCTGAAAAAATGATCATATATTTGTATAATTTTTTATATGTTCTTTTTGTTGTTGTTGCAAAAGGTACTGTGTTCTAGCATATGTGCTCTACCCCCTTATATGATTTTACGATGGTCCAATTAGAAAACAGTTTTCCTGGTATTTAACATTCTGTTAATATGAAATCAACCATATGTAAGGGCAAATTTAATTATGGTAGGTTCCAGAATGTTTGAAGAGTTGGATGAATACCTACCATATGCATTGACATGGATGGAACTGGAAGATATGCTAAGTGAAGTAAGTCGATCAGAGAAAGGCAATTATCATATGGTCTCACTCATATGTGGGACATAAAGAATAACATGGAGGACTCTGGGGAACAAACTTAGGGTTGCAGAAGGGAGGCGGATAGGAAGATGTGGTGACTGGGTGATGGGTATTAAGGAGGGCATGTGTTGTGATGAGCAGTGGATGTTATGTGCAACTAATGAATCATTGAGGACTGCATCAAAAACTAATGATATACTGTATGTTGGTTAACTGAATATAAAAAACAAAAACAAAAACAAAAAAAAATGTTGGTGGTGTGCTTGGGTGGCTCAGTCATTAAGGATCTGCCTTCAGCTCAGGTCATGATACCAGGGTCCTGGGATCGAGCCCTGCATTAGTCTCCCTACTTGGTGGGACGTCTGCTTCTCCCTCTCCCACTGACTTTGCTTGTGTTCCCTCTTTCACTGTGTCTCCCTCTGTCAAATAAATAAATAAATAAAATCTTTAAAAAAAAAAAAGTTGGATAATTCCAGAATTCAAACAATTTAAATGATGACTTTCCAAACATTTTTGGTTTATTAGGTAAATTTTGGTCATCAAAAAATAAATAAATAAATAAATAAATCAGAAAAGGAAAAATGAAGAAAACCTACCAGTTCTGGGAGATGATTTTTTATGGACCATATCATTTTTCTATTATAAAAGATTTTAAGACCAGCATTTTTTGTCTCCATGTCCTATGCTTATGTCATTAAAACAACCCAGTTTTCCAAGTTTCCAAATAAGAACTGTTTATTTTGTTTCTTCATTCTCTGAGAGTCTTCTTGTAGCAGTAATGGGAATTATCCATTTCAATTTTTCTCTTCTCCATTTGGCAATATATTGCTAAAAGAACAGAGTTTCACAATTCTTGTAAACTCTGTGCCTAGGCATTTAGTGTTGACCACTGAGTTCAAGGGGCCTTGTGTGGAAAACCCTTTTCTTTAAGGCATGTTCTTCTCTGTTATGTCTGACAGAGGCTTCAAAAGCAGCTCCTCTTAGAATGCCAGTTACTTTTTTCCTTTTATATGTTTATTTTAGCAAAGAAAAAGAGGATTATGTGCATCTGTTTCTGTCTGTTAAAAGAACAAAATTCCTCTGTCAAATAAAAAATTTCATAGATTCTTAAAACCATGAGACAGATACATTTCTGTTATCTCCTATCAACCTCCTAAAACTCTTGAGTTCATTCCTTTACCATAAGATGATGTGCTTCTCAATGTCTTTAATTAATCTGTTCTCGCAATAGAATGATAGCAAATAAAATTACATATTTCTTATCCTAAAGCATCAGATTGTATAAAATGGAAATGGAGAGCCCAAAGAATGTCTTCACCTTTATGCTACACCCAACAGACAAGGAATTAAAAATTTAGGTAGAAGTATTTATAATAATTTACTCCATTGTGAGACGGTATTAAAGAATGGGCAGGGAGGGGCAAACAGAATGTCTGCTCAACAGAGTGATACTCTCTTCCATTTCCCTTCCTATAACATGCTCCTGAGTGGGGCCAGGCTTAAAAATTAGTATTTACAAATTGGGTTTAATAAGTCCTAGCCCTATGCGAGTATCAAAGTGGTTCAACTCCTCATCTTGAGAATGATTTTTGTTACTTTCAAATACAGAGAAAATAATGTGAAGATTTCAGGAGGAGCTTAATCTAGCTTTGAGCATTATTGGAATCCCATATTTGCAAACACATAGAGGAAATGGATCTTCTCCGTGTATAAGTAAATTATGGTCGGTGCTGTAGTTAGATTGGGCTGCTATAACATAGTATCATAGACCGGGTGACAAGCAACACATGTTTATTTCTCATGTCTAATATCTTTTTGTTGTAGAGGAAATTAAGGATGATACATTGCTAGAAGTCTGAATTTTGTTACATTGTTAGGTGTGTCCAGAGTAACCCTTCTGTTATAGCAATGTTTCTCAGCTTCACCAGTAATGACATTTTACTCTAGAAGATTCTTTGTTTTAGAGACTGTCCTGTTTATTGTAGAATACTCAGCAGCATCCCAGGCCTCTAGCTACTACATGCCAATAGTACTCTACAAGTTGTAAGAACACCAAAATGTGTCCAGAAATTACCAAATGTCTTGTTGGGGACATAATTGCTCCCATGAGAGGACCATTGTTCAAGGGCAAGAGTAGGCTTACACCTAAGTTATGGTCTTTCTTTGGTCTCCCTCGAATGTGTGGTGTGTTCTGTGAGATCATTCCACTCTGATTGGTCAAAATTCTAACTGCTTCCAGCTGTATTCATCCTTCTGAATCTCCACTCAGCTCACAGGCTGTCAGTTGCTGTTTGGGGGTAAGACTCTTAGGACTTTACATATACAGCTTAGTATTCAACCAAGACTCAAGCAGGCCCTTTTGCAGATTTCTTGAGTTCTTTCTTTGTGCAGCTTCCTTCTTTAAGCACTTTGTCCTGCAAATTTCAGCTACTTCATCAACTCTGAACTCTTATCTTTCCTCTGTTGAGCCATACTGCTTTTCCCGAGTTGGACTGTATTTACCTGCTCTGTGGTTTGGAAAGTGACCCAGGTCGAAATTTGGGGTGAATGTGGAGCTTGCCTCAAATATTTCCTATCTTTGAGAAATAACAGTCCTGTGTTGAATGCCATTCAGTGTTTGAACACGGCTGCTGTATTCTACAATTTTATAGCTGCTTATAAGAGAAGAGTATGAAAAAAAAAAAAAGAGAGAAGAGTATGGCTAACACATATTATTTCATCATGTTGGGAAACAGAACTATATATAACTTTTAAATTATACATTTCCTTATCTACATCCACCTTCTCCAGCCAAATGTGTACCACAGCTGTGTAGTCACAGCCAAAACCTCATCTAAAAACATTTTTCAGATTATGCTTATTAGGCTAACTAAACAATTAGTTTTTTAAAAACACCAAACCAGTATTTATAATATATGAATTACTTTATAATTTACAGACTTCATTCACATATTTTATTGGATTTTAATAATCATGCCAGCTATGAATCACAACCACTTGATAAAACATTAGAATGTGGGGCACCTGTTTGGTTCAGTCATTAAGCGTCTGCCCTCAGCTCAGGCCATGATCCCAGGGTCCTGGGATGGAGCCCCGCATCAGACTCCCTGCTCAGTGAGGAACCTGCTTCTCCCCCTCCCACTCCCTCTGTGTTCCCTCTCTCACTGTGTCTCTCACTGTCAAATAAATAAATAAATAAATAATATTAAAATATAAGAATGTGATATTCATCACATTATCACAATCTCCATAATTCAAATTGTAAAAGAGGAAATCAATACATAAAATGGTATATTGTTGGTAAAGTGGGATAACCAGGGTTTATACCCATTTCTTCTATTTGAATGTATGCTGTTCTTTCTCTGTATTAACCATATATTGTAGTCAGAATCTCTTTGAAGTCTAATATATTTCTCATAATTTATATCAGAGCAGAAGTGCTTAATAAATATTTTGATTGATTCACAACATGAAAGATTGTTTCACATTATTAAATAACTCGAATAATCATTGTGTATGCCTCCCACATCTCATTCTAATATGGCTATCTTCTTCCCTTACCCCACAATATCATTTTCAGTCCTAGAATAGTATAAATATTACAAAAGGAAAAAGTGGAAATTATAGAAAATGAAATATTTGAGGGATTTCTAGAGTTGTCTTCATTTTTCTACTCAAGGGTTAAATGAAATGAGACCCCTGCAAAATACATTTGAACGGAGTTGCCCTTCATTCTTACGGCAGTGCTGACTATGGAGGGTAAAGAAGGAGGAACACACAATTCATGATCACTTACTCTCGGGCAGAGAGTGTACTAAATGTCATATATATTCATTCACTTAAGGATAGGTCAGAGAAAGCACTTTTACAAGGGATGAACAAGCTTTTGGCTGCTCTGTTTAATACATTACATCTTTGCATTTATTTAATCGAAATTATCATATTGTGTAAATAAATGAGGGTTATCATGAAAATTAAATGTTATGTTGTAACTAATTCATTTTGAAATAATTTAACAGTCATTGGATTTTACACTAATTGCTTTATGAGATTAATGAATTTACATAGTTATCTGAGTCTCATTACTTGGCAGAGTTTAGAAAAAAAGAAGCTAATAAACCAGTCCAAGAACTTCATTTGGCATGAAGCAAGTAGAAAATAAACTTCAGCCTTAAAGCAGTGCAATTTTACTTTGTATTGAAGGAAAACTGATCCCTTTCTCCTATTTCAGCACTGTGAGGAAGAGTCAAAATGGAATGAGATAAAATCATGTATTTACTCATGGAAATATATATAATTAATATTAACTGGGGCAGAATATTCTATATCTGGGACAGCAAGTTCCAGGCAGAGAAAACAAGTACATGGGACCTTAGACAATTACTCCAAGTTAAAATGCTAAAGGCAGGAGAGTAGCAGGAAAAAAGTGGTGAACTTCAGATATAAGTTGAAAGTAGTACTGTTTTGCTGATGAATGTGTTATTTCAGGTATATTAATAAAGGTCTATTTACAACGATTAAGCAAATTGTAGTTAAACCACCTAGGCAATAAGGCAGCACGTGGTCTGTTGATGACAGGGAGATCTTTGTATCCCTAGACCTGAAGAGGAAAGGACAGGGCTTATATGGTGAGCAAAGCCCAAAGAGAAATGAAGAGCAGACCACGGTGGCTTTCAGAGGAGGAAGACAGCCTTGCGTGTGGTGACTGCCAGGAGAGAGCTTACTGAATAACCACTTCAAAGTACTCTCTTTTCATGCTCTGAATCTCTTATTAGTACTCTCCAATCTCCTGCTCCAAATGAAAGCTAAACAACAACAACAAAAAGTGAGAATGTTGGGGAGCCTGGGTGGCTCAGTGGGTTAAGCCTTTGCCTTCAGCTCAGCTCATGATCTCAGGGTCCTGGGATCGAGCCCCGCATCGGGCTCTTTGTTTGGCAGGGGGCCTACTTCCTCCTCTCTCTCTCTCTCTGCCTGCCTTTCTGCCTGCTTGTGATCTCTCTCTGTCAAATGAATAAATAAAATATTTTTTAAAAAGTGAGAATGTTATTGGTCATAGGTTTGCAGGGCAAGAAAAATGCTGGTGAAGAGAGGAGTGAGCACATGAAAGGTATGTGTGAATTATATTCAGCATACCTTATGCACTAACTTTCCATTGTTTCTGTAACAAATTATTACAATCTCAGTAGTTTAAAGCAATGCAAACTTATACAAGTCTGGAGGTCCGAAGTCTAAAATGGGTTTTACTGTGCTCAAATCAAGATGTTGGTATGAAAAAAAAAAAAAAAAGATGTTGGTATGGTTGGATTTCATCTGGGTGCTCTAAAGAAGAATTTGTTTCCTTGTCTTTTTCAGTTTTTAGAGGACAGCTCTATGCATTGGCTTGTCTCCATCCTCCATGTTCAATGCCAACAGCATAGCATCTTCGAATCTCTCCCTCTGACACTGACCTCTGATTCCATCATCTTGTCACATTCCTGGACTCTGATTCTTTTGTCTTCTTCTACCCTGATAAGAAATCTAGTAACGTCATTGGGCCCCCTTGGATAATCCAGGGTAATTTTGCCATCTCAAAAACCTTAATTTAATCACAACTGCAAAGTACCTTTTGACATAAATTGTAGTGTATTTACAGGCTCTAAGAATTAGAACTTAGACACTATATATATATATATATATATATATATATATATATTACATATATATGGCTAAGTATAAATTTAATTATAAGCAAAGAATGAATATCACTGTTATTATTCCCTCTGCTTATATATAACAGTTTACTAAAATATATATGCACAGTAGAATTTTGTAATATTATTTGAATTGTATATTTTAAAATGTTATATTTTGCTGTGTTTTTAGTATGTAGGCACTGTAGACATGATTACTGATTAAGAGGAAGTAATTTTCTTATCTGTTGGCAAGTCATGCACACTACAACTTCATTTTGAAAGTCATTAGTCTCTGCTCCTACACAAATCTCATATATGTGTGTATAATTATATATATTTATATATGTGTGTATAAATATATTTATTTATATATTTATTTATATATATATTTATATATGTACATACATATGTATTTGTATATATATGTGTGT